>JAREIS010001379.1:0-16794 GCA_030060385.1 Muscicapa striata striata
TTTCTTGAAATAAATATCACTTCACCACTTTGTAATATCCATTCAGAGGGGGAATTTTGGCACTCCAGAACAGCCAGGGTTTCAGTGGTGGCAGTTTTAGACTGGGAGAAATCCCGATTCCTTCAATTTGAGGTTTCAGACACCAGTCTCAGACCAGTTATCCTGGATATGAACATTGGCAATTTTTCTCTGAAAAAAACCACAACCTACCAGTTTCTTAATACCATTTAGGAGGAAGATACATTTCTTCAAAAAATAGCCAGTATTCTAAGGGGGATCTTTAGTCTAGGAAAATCCTGATCCCTTGAATTTTTTCTGTCAGGAGCCAGTCTCAGGCCAATTATCCTGGATATGAACGTGGCCATTTTCCCTCTGAAAAAACACACCCCCGCTTTCTTAAAAGATGTTTTTGGGAAATCATTGTATCTCCAAAAGTAGCCAGTATTCTAAGGTGGCATCTTTAGTCTGGGAGAAATCCTGATCATTTCAAATTTTAGATATCAGACACCCAGTCTCAGGCCAAGGTCCCTGGGTAAGAACACATGCCATTTTCCCTCTCAAAAAAACCACACCCCCCCAGTTTCATAAACCAGTTTAGGTAATGTTGGGCACTATAATAGTAGCCAGGGTTCTCAGTGGGGCAGTTTTAGTCTGGGAGAAATCCTGATTCCTTGGGAAATTTTAGGTTTCAGACGACCAGTCTCAGGCCAAGGGCCCTGGATATGAACATTGGCAATTTTCCCTCTGTGTAAAACCACACCCTCCCAGTTTCTAAAACCATTTAGGAGGAAGATACAGTCTCTTCAAAAGTAGCCAGGGTTCTAACTGGGGCATCTTTAGTCTAGGAGAAAAACCTGATCCCTTCGAATTTGAGCTGTCAGACGCCTAGTCTCAGGCCAATGTCCCCGGATAAGAACTTTGGCCATTTTCCCTTGAAAAAAAAAAACACCCTCCCAGTTTCTTAATACCAGTTTGGAGGTAGTGTTGGTCTCTCCAATAGCAGCCAGGATTCTAAGTGGTGGGATCTTTAATCTGGGAGAAATCCTGATCCCTTGAATTTGGGAGCTGTCAGACGCTGATCTCAGGCCAATTATCCTGGATATGAACACTGGCCATTTCCCCTCGGAAAAAAACCACACCTCCCAGTTTCTTAAAAAACAGTTTTTAGGTAGACTTTGTATCCAAAAGTAGCCAGTATTCTAAGGGGTGGCATCTTTAGTTTGGGAGAAATCCTGATCATTTGGAATTTTAGATGTCAGACACCCAGTCTCAGGCCAAGGTCCCGGATAGAACACATGCCATTTTCCCTCTGAAAAAACCACACCCTCCCAGTTCTTTATACCATTTAGGAGGAAGATACAGTCTCTCTTCAAAAGTAGCCAGTGAATTGGTGGCGTCTTCAAATTAGAGGAAATCCTGATCCCCTTCGGAATTTGAGCTGTCAAGCATGCTATCCTGGTTTTAGGACAGGGTTCTGCCAAAAACGCCAAGTTCCCCTTTGGAAAATAGAAATCAATGTCACCCCCTCCGGGTGTTATAATTGTTTCAAATCAGGACTCAACGCGAGAGAAGGAGGTAAAAGTAAGAGCTCTTTACTACTCTAACTCACAGCACAAGTGGAAAAGAACAGTAATTATTAAAATTATTACCTAAAAACTGAAGAAAAAAGTCAGTTGTAGTCCTTTTCTTAGACGTGGACACACTCCGTCTGTGTCCGTTCCTGGGGTGTAACTGTAGCCAGGGCGGCACACCTGCAGGCGCAGGCGAGCCCCTGGAGGTGGGTGGAACAGCCGGCCGGGCTGGCTCAGGTGGAGCTCTTGGCTCGGTCCTGTGTCCAGATGACCAGTTGTATTCCCAGAGGTAGGAAGTATTTGGTCTTGAGTGATCAGCAGTGCCTCCGAGGTAGCAGGGCAGATGCTGGGCAGCTGAAAATGCAGCGGCTCCCAGGTCTCCTACCGCCTCACACCGCCGAGCAGACTGGGAGAAGTTCCCCTCCCCCTCTCTCCGGAAAACAGCCGGGGCCCCTCCAGAAGCCTCGTGCTCCCCTGAGTAGCTCCCCTCCCCGGGAAGTCCGCATCCCCCTCCGGGTCGCTCCGGTCCAACCCACCCGCCCGTCCAGAGTCATCACAATCCTGGGGCACAGGCGGGTTCGGTTCTGTTAGTTACAAATGGAAAAAAATCTCCCCCACTCATACATTGAAGGAACACAATCCCAACCTTCAACAGACGCCCAGTCTCAGGCCAAGGTCCCTGGATAAGAACACTGGCCATTTTCCTCTGAAAAAACCACACCCTCCCAGTTTCTTAATACCAGTTTGGAGGTAGTGTTGGTCTCTCAATAGTAGCCAGGATATTAAGTGGTGGGATCTTTACTCTGGGAGAAATCCTGATCCGTTCGAATTTTAGCTGTCAGGACGCCCAGTCTCAGGCCAATTATCTCTGGATATGAACACTGGCCATTTTCCCGAAAAAACACACCTCCCAGTTTCTTAAACACAGGCTTTAGGAAGTCATTGTATCTCCCAAAACTTTAGTCTGGGAGAAATCCTGATCATTTCGAATTTTAGCTGTCAGACACCAAGTCTCAGGCCAAGGTCCCTGGATAAGAACACATGCCATTTTCCCTCTGAAAAAAACCACACCCTCCCAGTTTCTTTATACCAGTTTGGAGGTAGTGTTGGTCTCTCCAATAGTAGCCAGGATTCTAAGTGGTGGCATCTTTAGTCTGGGAGAAATCCTGATCCCTTCGGGAATTTTAGGGTTTCAGACGCCCCAGTCTCAGGCCAATTGTCCTGGATATGAACACTGGCCATTTTCCTCGGAAAACCACACCCTCCTAGATTCTTTATACCAGTTTGGAGGTAGTGTTGGTCACTCCAATAGTAGCCAGGGTTCTCAGTGGTGGCATCTTTAGTCTGGGAGAAATCCTGATCCATTCCGAATTTTAGCTGTCAGACGCCCAGTCTCAGGCCAATTACCCTGGATACGATCATTGGCCAATTTCCCGCTGGAAAAAACCACACCCTCCCAGTTTCTTAATACCAGTTTGGAGGAAGACATTTTATCTGCAAAAGGAGCTAAGGTTCTAAGGGGTGGCATCTTTAGTCTGGGAGAAATCCTGATCCTTTCGGAATTTTAACTGTCAGACACCCAGTCTCAGGCCAATTGCCCTTGCTACGAACATGGGCCATTTTCCTCTGAAAAAACCACACCCTCCTAGTTTCTTAATACCAGTTTGGAGGTAGTGTTGGTCTCTCCAAAAGTAACGAGGCTTTTAACTGCTGGCATTTTTAGTCTGCGAGAACACATTACGTTTGGAATTTTTGCACGCCAAAGCCCAGTCTCAGGACCATGCCCCTGCATGAAACAAAGGGCCTATTTCTCTGTGAAATAAAGATCACTTCACCACTTTTGTAATATCCATTTAGAGGACGCTTTTGGCACTCCATGAACAGCCAGGGTTCTCAGTGGTGGCAGTATTAGTATGGGAGAAATCCTGATTCCTTCGGAATTTGAGGTTTCAGACGCCCAGTCTCAGGCCAAGGGCCCTGGATATGAACATTGGCAATTTTCCCTCTGTGTAAAACCACACCTTCCCAGTTTCTTAATACCATTTAGAAGGAAGATAGAGTCTCTTCAAAAGTAGCCAGGGTTCTAACTGGTGGCATCTTTAGTCTAAGAGAAATCCTGATCCCTTCGGAATTTTAGCTGTCAGACGCCCAGTCTCAGGCCAATTATCCTGGATATGAACACATGCCATTTTCCCTCTGAAAAAAAACACACCCTCCCAGTTTCTTAATACCAGTTTGGAGGTAGTGTTGGTCACTCCAAAAGTAGCCAGGATTCTAAGGGGTGGCATCTTTAGTCTGGGAGAAATCCTGATCCATTCCGAATTTTAGCTGTCAGACGCCCAGTCTCAGGCCAATTACCCTGGATACGATCATTGGCCAATTTCCCGCTGGAAAAAACCACACCCTCCCAGTTTCTTAATACCAATTCGGAGGAAGATATTTTATCTGCAACAGGAGCTAAGGTTCTAAGGGGTGGCATCTTTAGTCTGGGAGAAATCCTGATCCTTTCGGAATTTTAACTGTCAGACACCCAGTCTCACGCCAATTGCCCTTGCTACGAACATGGGCCATTTTCCCTCTGAAAAAAACCACACCCTCCCAGTTTCTTAATTCCAGTTTGGAGGTAGTGTTGGTCTCTCCAAATGTAACCAGGCTTCTAACTGCTGGACTTTTTAGTCTGCGAGAAAACATTAGGTTTGGAATTTTAGCACGCCAAAGCCCAGTCTCAGGACCATGCCCCTGCATGCAACGAGGGGCCTATTTCTCTGTGAAATAAAGATCACTTCACCACTTTTGTAATATCCATTTAGAGGAGGCTTTTGGCACTCCATGAACAGCCAGGGTTCTCAGTGGTGGCAGTATAAGTATGGGAGAAATCCTGATTCCTTCGGAATTTGAGGTTTCAGACTACCAGTCTCAGGCCAAGGGCCCTGGATATGAACATTGGCAATTTTCCCTCTGTGTAAAACCACACCCTCCCAGTTTCTTAATACCATTAAGGAGGAAGATACAGTCTCTTCAAAAGTAGCCAGGGTTCGAACTGGTGGCATCTTTAGTCTAGGAGAAATCCTGATTCCTTCGGAATTTGAGCTGTCAGACGCCCAGTCTCAGGCCAATTATCCTGGATATGAACACATGCCATTTTCCCTCTGAAAAAAAACACACCCTCCCAGTTTCTTAATACCAGATTGGAGGTAGTGTTGGTCACTCCAAAAGTAGCCAGGATTCTAAGGGGTGGCATCTTTAGTCTGGGAGAAATCCTGATCCATTCCGAATTTTAGCTGTCAGACGCCCAGTCTCAGGCCAATTACCCTGGATACGATCATTGGCCAATTTCCCGCTGGAAAAAACCACACCCTCCCAGTTTCTTAATACCAATTCGGAGGAAGATATTTTATCTGCAACAGGAGCTAAGGTTCTAAGGGGTGGCATCTTTAGTCTGGGAGAAATCCTGATCCTTTCGGAATTTTATCTGTCAGACCCCCAGTCTCAGGCCAATTGCCCTTGCTATGAACATGGGCCATTTTCCCTCTGAAAAAAACCACACCCTCCCAGTTTCTTAATTCCAGTTTGGAGGTAGTGTTGGTCTCTCCAAAAGTAACCAGGCTTCTAACTGCTGGCATTTTTAGTCAAGTAGAAAACATTAGGTTTGGAATTTTAGCATGCCGACGCGCAGTCTCAGGACCATGCCCTGCATGCAACGAAGGGCCTATTTCTCTGTGAAATAAAGATCACTTCACCACTTTTGTAATATCCATTTAGAGGAGGCTTTTGGCACTCCATGAACAGCCAGGGTTCTCAGTGGTGGCAGTTTTAGACTGGGAGAAATCCTGATTCCTTGGAATTTGAGGTTTCAGACTACCAGTCTCAGGCCAAGGGCCCTGAAAAGGAACATTGGCAATTTTCCTCTGTGTAAAACCACACCCTCCCAGTTTCTTAATACCATTTAGAGGAAGATACAGTCTCTTCAAAAGTAGCCAGGGTTCTAGCTGGTGGCATCTTTAGTCTAGGAGAAATCCTGATCCATTCGCAATTTGAGCTGTCAGACGCCCAGTCTCAGGCCAAGGTCCCTGGAAAGGAACATTGGCCAATTTGCCTCTGAAAAAAACCACACCCTCCCTGTTTCTTAATTCCAGTTTGGAGGTAGTGTTGGTCTCTCCAAAAGCAACCAGGCTTCTAACTGCTGGCATTTTTAGTCTGCGAAAACATTTGGTTTGGAATTTTTTCACCAAGCCGGTCTCAGGACCATGCCCTTGCATGCAACGAATGGCCTATTTCTCTGTTAAATAAAGATCACTTCACCACTTTTGTAATATCCATTTAGAGGACGCTTTTGGCACTCCATGAACAGCCAGGGTTCTCAGTGGTGGCAGTATTAGTATGGGAGAAATCCTGATTCCTTCGGAATTTGAGGTTTCAGACGCCCAGTCTCAGGCCAAGGGCCCTGGATATGAACATTGGCAATTTTCCTCTGTGTAAAACCACACCTTCCCAGTTTCTAATACCATTTAGAAGGAAGATAGAGTCTCTTCAAAAGTAGCCAGGGTTCTAACTGGTGGCATCTTTAGTCTAAGAGAAATCCTGATCCCTTCGGAATTTTAGCTGTCAGACGCCCAGTCTCAGGCCAATTATCCTGGATATGAACACTGGCCATTTTCCCTCGGAAAAAAAAGGCACCCTCCAAGTTTCTTTATACCAGTTTTGAGGTAGTGTTGGTCACTCCAAAAGTAGCCAGGATTCTAAGGGGTGGCATCTTTAGCCTGGGAGAAATCCTGATCCATTCCGAATTTTAGCTGTCAGACGCCCAGTCTCAGGCCAATTGCCCTGGATACGATCATTGGCCAATTTCCTGCTGGAAAAATCCACACCCTCCCAGTTTCTTAATACCAGTTTGGAGGAAGACATTTTATCTGCAACAGGAGCGAGGGTTCTAAGGGGTGACATCTTTAGTCTGGGAGAAATCCTGATCCTTTCGGAATTTTAACTGTCAGACACCCAGTCTCACGCCAATTGCCCTTGCTACGAACATGGGCCATTTTCCCTCTGAAAAAAACCACACCCTCCCAGTTTCTTAATTCCAGTTTGGAGGTAGTGTTGGTCTCTCCAAATGTAACCAGGCTTCTAACTGCTGGACTTTTTAGTCTGCGAGAAAACATTAGGTTTGGAATTTTAGCACGCCAAAGCCCAGTCTCAGGACCATGCCCCTGCATGCAACGAGGGGCCTATTTCTCTGTGAAATAAAGATCACTTCACCACTTTTGTAATATCCATTTAGAGGAGGCTTTTGGCACTCCATGAACAGCCAGGGTTCTCAGTGGTGGCAGTATAAGTATGGGAGAAATCCTGATTCCTTCGGAATTTGAGGTTTCAGACTACCAGTCTCAGGCCAAGGGCCCTGGATATGAACATTGGCAATTTTCCTCTGTGTAAAACCACACCCTCCCAGTTTCTTAATACCATTAAGGAGGAAGATACAGTCTCTTCAAAAGTAGCCAGGGTTCGGAACTGGTGGCATCTTTAGTCTAGAGAAATCCTGATTCCTTCGGAATTTGAGCTGTCAGACGCCCAGTCTCAGGCCAATTATCCTGGATATGAACACATGCCATTTTCCTCTGAAAAAACACACCCTCCCAGTTTCTTAATACCAGATTGGAGGTAGTGTTGGTCACTCAAAAGTAGCCAGGATTCTAAGGGTGGCATCTTTAGTCTGGGAGAAATCCTGATCCATTCCGAATTTTAGCTGTCAGACGCCCAGTCTCAGGCCAATTACCCTGGATACGATCATTGGCCAATTTCCCGCTGGAAAAAACCACACCCTCCCAGTTTCTTAATACCAATTCGGAGGAAGATATTTTATCTGCAACAGGAGCTAAGGTTCTAAGGGGTGGCATCTTTAGTCTGGGAGAAATCCTGATCCTTTCGGAATTTTATCTGTCAGACCCCCAGTCTCAGGCCAATTGCCCTTGCTATGAACATGGGCCATTTTCCCTCTGAAAAAAACCACACCCTCCCAGTTTCTTAATTCCAGTTTGGAGGTAGTGTTGGTCTCTCCAAAAGTAACCAGGCTTCTAACTGCTGGCATTTTTAGTCTGCGAGAAAACATTAGGTTTGGAATTTTAGCATGCCGACGCGCAGTCTCAGGACCATGCCCCTGCATGCAACGAAGGGCCTATTTCTCTGTGAAATAAAGATCACTTCACCACTTTTGTAATATCCATTTAGAGGAGGCTTTTGGCACTCCATGAACAGCCAGGGTTCTCAGTGGTGGCAGTTTTAGACTGGGAGAAATCCTGATTCCTTCGGAATTTGAGGTTTCAGACTACCAGTCTCAGGCCAAGGGCCCCTGAAAAGGAACATTGGCAATTTTCCCTCTGTGTAAAACCACACCCTCCCAGTTTCTTAATACCATTTAGGAGGAAGATACAGTCTCTTCAAAAGTAGCCAGGGTTCTAGCTGGTGGCATCTTTAGTCTAGGAGAAATCCTGATCCATTCGCAATTTGAGCTGTCAGACGCCCAGTCTCAGGCCAAGGTCCCTGGAAAGGAACATTGGCCAATTTGCCTCTGAAAAAAACCACACCCTCCCTGTTTCTTAATTCCAGTTTGGAGGTAGTGTTGGTCTCTCCAAAAGCAACCAGGCTTCTAACTGCTGGCATTTTTAGTCTGCGAGAAAACATTTGGTTTGGAATTTTTTCACTCCGAAGCCCGGTCTCAGGACCATGCCCTTGCATGCAACGAATGGCCTATTTCTCTGTTAAATAAAGATCACTTCACCACTTTTGTAATATCCATTTAGAGGAGGCTTTTGGCACTCCATGAACAGCCAGGGTTCTCAGTGGTGGCAGTATTAGTCTGGGAGAAATCCTGATTGCTTCGGAATTTGAGGTTTCAGACAACCAGTCTCAGGCCAAGGGCCCTGGATACGAACACTGGCAATTTTCCCTCTGTGTAAAACCACACCCTCCCAGTTTCTTAATACCATTTAGGAGGAAGATACAGTCTCTTCAAAAGTAGCCAGGCTTCTAACTGGTGGCATCTTTAGTCTAGGAGAAATCCTGATCCATTCGAAATTTGAGCTGTCTGACGCCCAGTCTCAGGCCAAGGTCCCTGGATGAGAACATTGGCAATTTTCCCTCTGAAAAAAAACACACCGTCCCAGTTTCTTAAAAGCAGTATTTAGGAAGTCATTGTATCTCCAAAAGTAGCCAGTATTCTAAGTGGTGGCATCTTTAGTCTGGGAGAAATCCTGATCATTTCGGAATTTTAGATGTCAGACACCCAGTCTCAGGCCAAAGTCCCTGAATAAGAACACATGCCATTTTCCCTCTGAAAAAAACCACACCCTCCCAGTTTCTTTATACCAGTTTCGAGATAGTGTTGGTCACTTCAATAGTAGCCAGGGTTCTCAGTGGTGGCATCTTTAGTCTGGGAGAAATCCTGATCCATTCGAATTTTAGGGTCAGACGCCCAGCCTCAGGCCAATTACCCTGGATACCATCATTGGCCAATTTCCCGCTGAAAAAAACCAGACCCTCCCAGTTTCTAAATACCAGTTTGGAGGAAGACATTTCATCTGCAACAGGAGCTAAGGTTCTAAGGGTTGGCATCTTTAGTCTGGGGGGAAATCCTGATCCTTTCGGAATTTTAACTGTCAGACCCCCAGTCTCAGGCCAATTGCCCTGGATATGAACATGGGCCATTTTCCTCTCTAAAAAAACCACACCCTCCCTGTTTCTTAATTCCAGTTTGGAGGTAGTGTTGGTCTCTCCAAAAGAAACCAGGCTTCTAACTGCTGGCATTTTTAGTCTGCGAGAAAACATTAGGTTTGGAATTTTTGCAGGCGAAGCCCGGTCTCAGGACCATGCCCTTGCATGCAACGAAGGGCCTATTTCTCTGTGAAATAAAGATCACTTCAACACTTTTGTAATATCCATCTAGAGGAGGCTTTTGGCACTCCATGAACAGCCAGGGTTCTCAGTGGTGGCAGTATTAGTATGGGAGAAATCCTGATTCCTTCGGAATTTGAGGTTTCAGACGACCAGTCTCAGGCCAAGAGCCCTGGATATGAACATTGGCAATTTTCCCTCTGTGTAAAATCATACCTTCCCAGTTTCTTAATACAATTCAGAAGGAAGATAGAGTCTCTTCAAAAGTAGCCAGGGTTCTAACTGGTGGCATCTTTAGTCTAGGAGAAATCCTGATCCATTCGAAATTTGAGCTGTCTGACGCCCAGTCTCAGGCCAAGGTCCCTGGATGAGAACATTGGCAATTTTCCCTCTGAAAAAAAACACACCGTCCCAGTTTCTTAAAAGCAGTATTTAGGAAGTCATTGTATGTCCAAAAGTAGCCAGTATTCTAAGTGGTGGCATCTTTAGTCTGGGAGAAATCCTGATCATTTCGGAATTTTAGATGTCAGACACCCAGTCTCAGGCCAAGGTCCCTGGATAAGAACACATGCCATTTTCCCTCTGAAAAAAACCACACCCTCCCAGTTTCTTTATACCAGTTTGGAGGTAGTGTTGGTCACTCCAATAGTAGCCAGGGTTCTCAGTGGTGGCATCTTTAGTCTGGGAGAAATCCTGATCCATTCCGAATTTTAGGGGTCAGACGCCCAGCCTCAGGCCAATTACCCTGGATACGATCATTGGCCAATTTCCCGCTGAAAAAAACCAGACCCTCCCAGTTTCTAAATACCAGTTTGGAGGAAGACATTTCATCTGCAACAGGAGGTAAGGTTCTATGGGGTGGCATCTTTAGTCTGGGGGGAAATCCTGATCCTTTCGGAATTTTAACTGTCAGACCCCCAGTGTCAGGCCAATTGCCCTTGCTACGAACATGGGCCATTTTCCCTCTGAAAAAAACCACACCATCCTAGTTTCTTAATACCAGTTTGGAGGTAGTGTTGGTCTCTCCAAAAGTAACCAGGCTTCTTACTGCTGGCATTTTTAGTCTACGAGAAAACATTAGGTTTGGAATTTTAGCAGGCCGAAGCCCATTCTCAAGACCATGCCCCTGCATGCAAAGAAGGGCCTATTTCTCTGTGAAATAAAGATCACTTCACCACTTTTGTAATATCCATTTAGAGGAGGCTTTTGGCACTCCATGAACAGCCAGGGTTCTCAGTGGTGGCAGTATTAGTATGGGAGAAATCCTGATTCCTTCGGAATTTGAGGTTTCAGACGAACAGTCTCAGGAGAAGGGCCCTGGATATGAACATTGGACATTTTCCCTCTGAAAAAAACCACAGCCTCCCAGTTTCTTAATACCATTTAGGAGGAAGATACAGTCTCTTCAAAAGTAGCCAGGGTTCTAACTGGTGGCATCTTTAGTCTAGGAGAAATCCTGATCCATTCGGAATTTGAGCTGTCAGACACCCAGTCTCAGGCCAAGGTCCCTGGAAAGGAACATTGGCCATTTTCCCTCTCAAAAAAACCACACCCTCCCAGTTTCTTAATACCAGTTTGGAGGTAGTGTTGGTCTCTCCAATAATAGCCAGGATTGTAAGTGGTGGGATCTTTAATCTGGGAGAAATCCTGATCCCTTCGGAATTTTAGCTGTCAGACGCCCAGTCTCAGGCCAATTATCCTGGATATGAACACTGGCCATTTTCCCTCGGAAAAAAACCACACCCTCCCTGTTTCTTAATACCAATTTGGAGGTAGTGTTGGTCACTCCAATAGTAGCCAGGGTTCTCAGTGGTGGCATCTTTAGTCTGGGAGAAATCCTGATCCATTCCGAATTTTAGGGGTCAGACCCCCAGCCTCAGGCCAATTACCCTGGATACGATCATTGGCCAATTTCCCGCTGAAAAAAACCAGACCCTCCCAGTTTCTAAATACCAGTTTGGAGGAAGACATTTCATCTGCAACAGGAGGTAAGGTTCTATGGGGTGGCATCTTTAGTCTGGGGGGAAATCCTGATCCTTTCGGAATTTTAACTGTCAGACCCCCAGTGTCAGGCCAATTGCCCTTGCTACGAACATGGGCCATTTTCCCTCTGAAAAAAACCACACCATACTAGTTTCTTAATACCAGTTTGGAGGTAGTGTTGGTCTCTCCAAAAGTAACCAGGCTTCTTACTGCTGGCATTTTTAGTCTACGAGAAAACATTAGGTTTGGAATTTTAGCAGGCCGAAGCCCATTCTCAGGACCATGCCCCTGCATGCAACGAAGGGCCTATTTCTCTGTGAAATAAAGATCACTTCACCACTTTTGTAATATCCATTTAGAGGAGGCTTTTGGCACTCCATGAACAGCCAGGGTTCTCAGTGGTGGCAGTATTAGTATGGGAGAAATCCTGATTCCTTCGGAATTTGAGGTTTCAGACGACCAGTCTCAGGCCAAGGGCCCTGGATATGAACATTAGCAATTTTCCCTCTGTGTAAAACCACACCCTCCCAGTTTCTTAATACCATTTAGGAGGAAGATACAGTCTCTTCAAAAGTAGCCAGGGTTCTAACTGGTGGCATCTTTAGTCTAGGAGAAATCCTGATCCATTCGGAATTTGAGCTGTCAGACGCCCAGTCTCAGGCCAAGGTCCCTGGAAAGGAACATTGGCCATTTTCCCTCTCAAAAAAACCACACCCTCCCAGTTTCTTAATACCAGTTTGGATGTAGTGTTGGTCTCTCCAATAATAGCCAGGATTGTAAGTGGTGGGATCTTTAATCTGGGAGAAATCCTGATCCCTTCGGAATTTTAGATGTCAGACGCCCAATCTCAGGCCAATTATCCTGGATATGAACACTGGCCATTTTCCCTTGGAAAAAAACCACACCCTCCCTGTTTCTTAATACCAATTTGGAGGTAGTGTTGGTCACTCCAATAGTAGCCAGGGTTCTCAGTGGTGGCATCTTTAGTCTGGGAGAAATCCTGATCCATTCCGAAATTTAGCTGTCAGACGCCCAGTCTCAAGCCAATTATCCTGGATACGATCATTGGCCAATTTCCCGCTGGAAAAAACCACACCCTCCCAGTTTCTTAATACCAGTTTTTAGGAAGACATTTTATCTGCAACAGCAGCTAAGGTTCTAAGGGGTGACATCTTAATCTGGGAGAAATCCTGATCCTTTCGGAATTTTAACTGTCAGACACCCAGTCTCAGGCCAATTGCCCTTGCTATGAACATGGGCCATTTTCCCTCTAAAAAAAACCACACCCTCCCAGTTTCTAAATACCACTTTGGAGGTAGTGTTGGTCTCTCCAAAAGTAACCAGGCTTCTAACTGCTGGCATTTTTAGTCTGCGAGAAAACATTAGGTTTGGAATTTTACCACGCTGAAGCCCAGTCTCAGGACCATGCCCCTGCATGCAACGAAGGGCCTATTTCTGTGTGAAATAAAGATCACTTCACCACTTTTGTAATATCCATTTAGAGGAGGCTTTTGGCACTCCATGAACAGCCAGGGTTCTCAGTGGTGGCAGTATTAGTATGGGAGAAATCCTGATTCCTTCGGAATTTGAGGTTTCAGACGACCAGTCTCAGGCCAAGGGCCCTGGATATGAACATTAGCAATTTTCCCTCTGTGTAAAACCACACCCTCCCAGTTTCTTAATACCATTTAGGAGGAAGATACAGTCTCTTCAAAAGTAGCCAGGGTTCTAACTGGTGGCATCTTTAGTCTAGGAGAAATCCTGATCTCTTCGGAATTTGAGCATTCAGACGCCCAGTCTCAGGCCAAGGTCCCTGGATGAGAACATTGGCAATTTTCCCTCTGAAAAAAACCACACCCTCCCAGTTTCTTAATACCAGTTTGGAGGTAGTGTTGGTCTCTCCAATAGCAGCCAGGATTCTAAGTGGTGGCATCTTTAATCTGGGAAAAATCCTTATACATTCGGAATTTGAGCTGTCAGACGCCCAGTCTCAGGCCAATTATCCTGGATATGAACACTGGCCATTTTCCCTCGAAAAAAAACCACACCCTCCCAGTTTCTTAAAAGCAGTATTTAGGAAGTCATTGTATCTCCAAAAGTAGCCAGTATTCTAAGGGGTGGCATCTTTAGTCTGGGAGAAATCCTGATCATTTCGGAATTTCAGATGTCAGACACCCAGTCTCAGGCCAAGGTCCCTGGATAAGAACACATGCCATTTTCCCTCTGAAAAAAACCACACCCTCCCAGTTTCTTTATACCAGTTTGGAGGTAGTGTTGGTCACTCCAATAGTAGCCAGGGTTCTCAGTGGTGGCATCTTTAGTCTGGGAGAAATCCTGATCCATTCCGAATTTTTGCTGTCAGACGCCCAGTCTCAGGCCAATTACCCTGGATACGATCATTGGCCAATTTCCCAATGGAAAAAACCACACCCTCCCAGTTTCTAAATACCAGTTTTGAGGAAGACATTTCATCTGCAACAGGAGCTAAGGTTCTAAGAGGTGGCATCTTTAGTCTGGGAGAAATCCTGATCCTTTCGGAATTTTAACTGTCAGACACCCAGTCGCAGGCCAATTGCCCTTGCTATGAACATGGGCCATTTTCCCTCTGAAAAAAACCACACCATCCTAGTTTCTTAATACCAGTTTGGAGATAGTGTTGGTCTCTCCAAAAGTAACCAGGCTTCTTACTGCTGGCATTTTTAGTCTACGAGAAAACATTAGGTTCGGAATTTTAAAACGCCGAAGCCCAGTCTCAGGACCATGCCCCTGCATGCAACGAAGGGCCTATTTCTGTGTGAAATAAAGATCACTTCACCACTTTTGTAATATCCATTTAGAGGAGGCTTTTGGCACTACATGAACAGCCAGGGTTCTCAGTGGTGGCAGCATTAGTACGGGAGAAATCCTGATTGCTTCGGAATTTGAGGTTTCAGACGACCAGTCTCAGGCCAAGGGCCCTGGATACGAACACTGGCAATTTTCCCTCTGTGTAAAACCACACCCTCCCAGTATCTTAATACCATTTAGGAGGAAGATACAGTCTCTTCAAAAGTAGCCAGTATTCTAAGTGGTGGCATCTTTAGTCTGGGAGAAATCCTGATCATTTCGGAATTTTAGATGTCAGACACCCAGTATCAGGCCAAAGTCCCTGGATAAGAACACATGCCATTTTCCCTCTGAAAAAAACCACACCCTCCCAGTTTCTTTATACCAGTTTGGAGGTAGTGTTGGTCACTCCAATAGTAGCCAGGGTTCTAAGGGGTGGCATCTTTAGTCTGGGAGAAATCCTGATCCATTCCGAATTTTAGCTGTCAGATGCCCAGTCTCAGGCCAATTACCCTGGATACGATCATTGGCCAATTTCCCTCTGAAAAAAACCACACCCTCCCTGTTTCTTAATACCAGTTTGGAGGAAGACATTTTATCTGCAACAGGAGCTAAGGTTCTAAGGGGTGACATCTTTAGTCTGGGAGAAATCCTGATCCTTTCGGAATTTTAACTGTCAGACACCCAGTCTCAGGACAATTGCCCTGGATACGAACATGGGCCATTTTCCCTCTGAAAAAAACCACACCCTCCCACTTTCTTAATACCATTTTGGAGGTAGTGTTGTCTCTCCAAAAGTAACCAGGCTTCTAACTGCTGGCATTTTTAGTCTGCGAGAAAACATTAGGTTTGGAATTTTAGCACGCCGAAGCCAAGTCTCAGGACCATGCCCCTGCATGCAACGAAAGGTCTATTTCTCTGTGAAAAAAAGATGACTTCACCACTTTTGTAATATCCATTTAGAGGAGGCTTTTGGCACTCCATGAACAGCCAGGGTTCTCAGTGGTGGCAGTATTAGTCTGGGAGAAATCCTGATTCCTTCTGAATTTGAGGTTTCAGACGACCAGTCTCAGGCCAAGGGCCCTGAAAAGGAACATTGGTAATTTTCCCTCTGTGTAAAACCACACCCTCCCAGTTTCTTAATACCATTTAGGAGGAAGATACAGTCTCTTCAAAAGTAGCCAGGGTTCTAACTGGTGGCACCTTTAGTCTAGGAGAAATCCTGATCCATTCGGAATTTGAGCTGTCAGACGCCCAGTCTCAGGCCAAGGTCCCTGGAAAGGAACATTGGCCATTTTCCCTCTGAAAAAAACCACACCCTCCCAGTTTCTTTATACCAGTTTGGAGGTATGGTTGATCTCTCCAATATTAGCCAGGATTCTAATTGGTGGGATCTTTAATCTGGGAGAAATCTTGATCCCTTCAGAATTTTAGCTGTCAGACGCCCAGTCTCAGGCCAATTATCCTGGATATGAACACTGGCCATTTTCCCTCGGAAAAAAAACACACCCTCCAAGTTTCTTTATACCAGTTTGGAGGTAGTGTTGGAAACTCCAAAAGTAGCCAGGATTCTAAGGGGTGGCATCTTTAGTCTGGGAGAAATCCTGATCCATTCCGAATTTTAGCTGTCAGACGCCCAGTCTCAGGCCAATTACCCTGGATACGATCATTGGCCAATTTCCCGCTGAAAAAAACCACACCCTCCCAGTTTCTTAATACCGGTTTGGAGGAAGACATTTTTTCTTCAACAGGATCTAAGGTTCTAAGGGGTGACATCTTTAGTCTGGGAGAAATCCTGATCCCTTCGGAATTTGAGCTGTCAGACGCTCAGTCTCAGGCCAATTATCCTGGATATGAACACTGGCCATTTTCCCTCGGAAAAAAAACACACCCTCCCAGTTTCTTTATACCAGTTTGGAGGTAGTATTGGTCACTCCAAAAGTAGACAGGATTCTAAGTGGTGGCATCTTTAATCTGGGAGAAATCCTGATCATTTCGGAATTTTAGATGTCAGACACCCAGTCTCAGGCCACTGTCCCTGGATAAGAACACATGCCATTTTCCCTCTGAAAAAAACCACACCTTGCCAGTTTCTTTATACCAGTTTGGAGGTAGTGTTGGTCACTCCAATAGTAGCCAGGGTTCTCTGTGGTGGCATCTTTAGTCTAGGAGAAATCCTGATCCATTCCGAATTTTAGCTGTCAGACGCCCAGTCTCAGGCCAATTACCCTGGACACGATCATTGGCCAATTTCCCGCTTAAAAAAACCACTCCCTCCCAGTTTCTAAATACCAGTTTGGAGGAAGACATTTTATCTGCAACAGGAGCTAAGGTTCTAAGGGGTGGCATCTTTAGTCTGGGAGAAATCCTGATCATTTCGGAATTTTAACTGTCAGACACCCAGTCTCAGGCCAATTGCCCTTGCTACGAACATGGGCCATTTTCCCTCTGAAAAAAACCACACCATCCTAGTTTCTTAATACCAGTTTGAGGTAGTGTTGGTCTCTCCAAAACTAAGCAGGCTTCTTAC
>JAREIS010001380.1:0-21111 GCA_030060385.1 Muscicapa striata striata
CCCACAAATGGCCACGTCCCCATCCATGTCCATTTGTCCCCATGTCACTCTCCATGTCTATGTCCCCATGTCTCCACCCATGTCTTAGTTCAGCATCTTTATTTTTAGTGTTGGATGTTTTAAAGGGGATGAAGAAAGCAAATGAAGTCAGAAGAAAAGCATTTCCTTATCCATGCAAGCTGAGGATCCATGTGCTTGGGTGGGAGAGAACCTTTTCTGGAAAGGTTTCCACCTCATTGTCTCCAAAATCTTGGTCTTTACCACAATCCATCACCATTTGGCCATGAACGACACCCTTTAGAAACAGAGAATCAAAACTGTGAGATCACAGAGGTTGGAAAAAAAGACCTCCAAGGCCATTCAGTATTCCTGGATGCCACCAGAAGACAGCATTGAACACAGAAGATTTTCTGGAGTTGAAAGTCAACAAATCAACTCTCCCCAAGGAATTCCCAATGTTGGTGTGTGACCAATGGATGTTCCCCTGCCCCTGCATTCATCCAGATGCCCACAGTGAGCCAGGAAGATGCAGACCCCCACAGGCAGGTGTCTTCCAAATACAGATACCAAGGACAATGAACCACCAGGGGTCTGCCCAACAGGGGTCACTGGGGATCATCCAACACCGATCCTCCCATGGGGGATGGAGCTGGAGCAGAGCATGAAGCCCTTCCCACACTCGGGGCACTCACAGGGCTTCCCTTAGTGGAGCCTCCGTTGCTGTCGGGTCAAGTTTGAGCTGTGTGAGAAGCTCTTCCCACACTCAGGACACTCGTAGGGCCTCTCCCCAGTGTGGATGCGCGGTGTTTGATGAGATGGGAGTTTTCTTTGAATCCCTTCCTGCAGTCGGGGCAGCGGAAGGGCCTCTCCTGTGTGTGAATCCGCTCATGTCTGCGGAGACTGGAGCTGGTCTGAAACCTCTTCCCACACTCAGGACACTGGTAGGGCCTCTCCCTGGTGTGGATGCGCTGGTGGTTTCTCAGGGCACACCTCCACCCAAAGCTCATCCCACATTCCAAGCAGGTGTAGGGCCGTTCCCCTGTGTGGATCACCTGGTGCCGCAACAGGTCGGAGATGTCACTGAAGCTCTTCCCACATTTCCCACACTCATAGGGCTTCTCACCAGTGTGGCTCATCTGGTGCCGAATCAGCCAGGAGCTGTAGCTGAAACCCTTCCCACATTCCAAGCACTTGTGGGGCTTCTCCCCTCCATGAGGCTTCTCCACCAGCTCTGAGCTCTGCCTGCATCTCCGGCTGCCTTCCCGGCTCAGGAGGGTCTTTCCTCCTCGCAGCTCCCTGGGCTGGGTTTGCAGCCCCTCCTCCTGAGGATCTCTGGGGCTTTGCTCCTGCTCCATCTGCCCACGCCTTGGGAATGAAAAATCCTGGTTTGGGGAAAAAAAAAAAAAAAAAACGCCTTAGACCAGGGGGTTCCTCCTTGCCCAAGTTAATCTCAGGAAGTCATTGGGCATCTCGTGTCATTATGAATCTCCCAAACACCAAGATTCAGACCAAAAATCATCCAAACATCTAGAGAGAGATCAAAAACTCCCCAAACAGCAAGATTCAGCCAAAACCTCCTGCAAAATATAGATTCAGGCCTCATAAAAAACCAAAGCATGAACATTTAGCCCAAAAAAAGCTCAGAAACACCAAGATGCACGCCTGTGAAAATTGTGTATTCCTCTCTCAGGTCACTTGCTGCATGTGAGAGGGACAATACTGCTGGACCTGGGGAAGAGGCTGCATATACAGAGAGGTGGAACCTTGTGCTGCTTCCCATTTCTGCTCCTCCTGTGTCCCTACTGTTCCTCACACTCCTCTTCCTCCTACTATTCCTCCTTCTCCTGCACAATCCCACCTTCTCCTCCCACGTGCATCCTTTGACCATTCTGTTCTCCAGCTGAGCTTCTCCTTCCCCTCTCCTGCTGCCCCCAGGCCCAGCACCCCCTGCCGGCTCCCTCTTCCCCCCAAACCCACAGCATCCCAGCGCAGGGGCAGGGATGGAGCTGGGGCAGCTCGGGCTGGGGCAGCGCTGGGCTCTCGGCCGCTCCCGCCCGCACTCGGTCCCCACTGCAGCCGCTCCGCCACGGCAGCGCGGGGGGCCCGGCCTTGCGCTGCCCCCTCCCACCTCCCAAATTCCCCTCGGGGGCGCTGGGGCCCGGGGGCAGGTGGGGTCCAGGTGGGAATGCTGGGAGCTGCGGCTCTGCCTGGACCCCCATGGAAGGAAGAACAGGAAAGTGTCTTTATAAACAGATGCTGGGAATCCGCTTGGAGACAGGGCCAGGGACGTGTACATAAGGAAGGGACAGCAGAAGCCATCAGGTTCAGAAAATGTTATTAACTGACCACACAGACTGCTGCTCAGCCAAGGTCCTGCTACATTCAGGAGCTCCCAGAAGAAGAACAAAGACTGAACAGAGCCATGAATATCATTAGCTGTACAAAAGTGGGGTGCATATTAAGGGGGGGATGCAGTGGGTGCAGTGGGAAGTCTGTACCTCTCAAGTACTTCAGCCAAATAGAAGAAGCCTCTGTGAAAGGGCTGAATGTTCAGGCTAAAAAGCATCTTTCAGTACTTTGGGAAAAAAAAAGCGCAAATAGGAGAGAAAAAGGTTAAATATTTGGGACATATATTGACTGAAGGTTTCTGTTGATTTGAGCCAGAGAAGGACCAAGGAATCCCAGAAGTAACATTACCCAGCAATAAAATGGAGCTGGGATAATTCTGAGGACTAATAAGGAATTGCAGGATCTGGACTGAGGATTCTCTGTTCCAGCCAGAACTTTGTATAATTTTTTAAACCCAGATAACCTCAATGTTGTGGTACAGATTCAAGAAACAGCAAAACTTCAGAAAACAAAATAAAACCAAAATGATTTTTGCCCCAGTAAAGGCTCTACCAGACTCACAAAAGAAATTTTAATTGCATGTGTGTTACAGCGCATATTGCATTATTGGCTTTTGGCAATATTAAAATGAATGCTATATGTATAATCTTGGAAAATTGGCTGTATTAATATAGTTTCTTTTAGTTTTCCTCTTAACAAAACGTATAAATAGCACTGCGATAAATATATTTTTCTTGGACTATAACACGGTGAGGTAAAAAGCTTTTGTTCGTGTAACTAACTCAGAGAATGGTAGAAAAGAAAATATTATCAGGAAATTTTCCACATTCTTGGCTTATGGGACACCAGACCTCCAGGGAAGGAAAAAATGTTGGTTTACAGGTTGGGAGAGGAATGTGTTTGAACAATGCATGAAAGACTGATGAATATGCAAGAGGTTGATGCATTTAAGGAAATGCTTTCTGAGTTAGGGTGTGCTTCTGGCTGAAGGCCAAGCATGCTGCTGTTATAACCTTTTGCTTTATTGTTTGTCTCTTATTGCCTTTTATTAAAACTTTAAATATTTACCAGGAAAGTCAACCTCGCTTCTTAAAAAAAGGATGTTAGACAGGGCCATGCTAAAGGGATTCTTGAGCTAAAATGTTTAATCAAGCGGCCAGAGTGGCCTCACTCTCTGCAGAATTGTGCAGCCACAGCTTTAATGGGACCTGAGGCCCAAAAACTGATGGCAGGAGGATCTCCTGTTGTTCAAGTCTGGCACCAAGTTAAAGCTCTGATAACCAAAAGAGCCTCTACATGGATGAGCAGTGCTCAGTGATTACAGAATGAAACTTGTTCAGTGGCACAGGAGGATTTAGAATTGAGGACAGGGGAAGGGTTTAACCCAGCCTCCTGTTTGAACAGCCTGCACAGGGGCTGGCAACAAACCCATGGCTGCATTCAAGGGACAGAGCTCCAGAGCCAGCACAGGAGAGATTGATGAGACATTCCCTGGCCTGAAGGACAAAATGTGTTCATGGATGGGTCTGCAAGGGCAGGAGAAGGGAAAAGAGTTCCAAGACACGCTCTGATTAAGGAAAGGGAATTAGAGCAAGACTTACACTCTGCCTGAGGAGTGCACAGAAGCCCCACTGGTGGCCAAGTGCCGTGGCCCATGCCAAGTGTCCCTGAGCACAGAAACAGCCCCAGCACAGCTCAGCACGGGGGGACCCCTCACCCTGGGCTCAGGGGCTCTCCAGCCCCGCACATTTGCACTTCCCGCCTGCAGCACCAGCACGGGAGGCCCCACTGAGCCTGCACTGAAGGCAACGCAGCAGCAGCCAGGGCTCCACAGCGGGGGAAGCCCCTGGGCCTGCCCACACATCCTCTGCTCAAATCCTCTGCCTGGCCACCCTCCTTTGGCATCTCCAGCCACTGGGGCCAATCCTTGCTGCCACTGCTGCAGCTTGGCTGCTTTCTGTGCCTGCACTGCCACAGCTGCTGGGGAACACAGCGGCACAATTCCACTCTGGCTCTCAGTTACACTCACACACTGGGCTGGGGGTGATGAGAAAGTCACAAGAAAAACTGGGCTGGTGCTGGAAAATACACCAACTTTAAATTTTTAAAATTTATTTCTCTAATCAAGCTTGGTTTGCCTCGGGGAAAGGAATTTTGAAAAATTTTAAAAGGATGTTACACTACTCAACAGAGATGAGTTTAACATCTCAACAGACTGGGAATGGCCCAAAAGATACCCTCAAAGAAAACAACCATTAACAAAACATCAGCGACCATCAGGAAACGTCAAGTTACACCCACCACAGAGACAGCTCCGGGCAGAGCTGGAAGCACCTGGTCTGGAAAAGGCTGAGATGGAAAATCAGGAGTTCGGACCTAATTAACATCAGAATGACCGAATCACAGGCATAGAAATCCCGGTCCAACAGTAAACCAACTAGTAAGAAATACACAACTTGCAAGGAATGAACACGAAACCAGTGGATTTCAATGGATTCAGACTGTATGAAATTTAGGAAAAATCTAGTAAAACTCACGTGCCATGGAATGATTTTTTGTGCACACTCAGCCTACTTGGGGATGAAATTATTTCTGCTGCACATTTTGGCAAAGATCAAGCAATGCCTTGACTCTCTAACACTAAAGATATCAAGTAAAAAGCAGATTAGAAGGGGGCACACGTGAGTCAGGGGATGGCTGCTCTGAAGGATTAGCATAGGTTTCAGGCAGCTGGAAGAGGAGTTTTAGAAATGCAAATTAATACTGCTAGGGGAAAGTACCCATTTATCATCTGAATTACAGTAATACAAGCTGTCCTTGAAAAAACAACCAGCCAGACAGAGTCAGCTCTAGACCATCCTGCTGACCAGGCTATGTCAAGCAAGAAGGTGACATTTGTGGAAAATTAAATTACTCAAACTGCTTTTTGCAAATAGAGGATAACTGAAAATTGGTGAAACATAAAACAATGGAAATAAGAAAGTTGCTCAGATTCCGGTCCAAATATAGAAAGGATGGGAATGGGACACGTTTTCGTGGTTCCCTGGCAGACCATGGGTTAAACGAATGCTGTTCCTCCTCTGATGTGCTGCAGCAACTCTCATCTTTTTCCCATGCTCGACACCTTGCTGAGTGCAGCTCATTCAGCAGGTGAGCAAGGGGATGCAGGTGGCAGCCAGGCCTGATCCAGAAACAGCTACAAAAGGACAGGGAGTGAGGGCACTGAGAATAATCCCAAAACCAAAGAGGAACCAGGAAAAGAGATTGAAACAAAGGTAATTAAAGAGAGTAAACACAGTTATTGAGAAAACACTAAGAGGGTTTGAACGGAATTAGATTAATGTGCTAAGAGATAGAGCCAGGGACTTGCACAAAAGGAAGTAACGGGAAGAACCATCAGTTACAGAAAATGTTACTAATTGAACACAGACTGCTGCTCAGCCAAGATCCTGCTCAATTCCTGAACTTCGAAAGGAGAAACACTAAACACAGCCGTGAAAATCGGATGTTATACAAAAGGACGGGTGCATATTAAGGGAGACATGTAGCAGGTGGATCGGGAAGTCTGAACCTTCCAAATACCTCAGCCACTGGGGAAAGGGAGAAGGAGATGAAGCCGGGAAAATCAGGATAAAAAGGAGCCTGCGATTTAGAGACCGCATGGAAAATGCCCATAGCCTCTCCCATTGTTCATCAATAAAGTCACTTTTACAGCACTCCTCTGTCTCCTTTGGGCACATAAACCTCTGGCCACGTGAATTTTCCCGCAGAGCCCCGGGGCCTCTCTCAAACATCCCTTGCCCGCCTCGGGCTCCTCCCGGGCTCCAGGTGGGTCCCGGCTCCATCCCGGACTCACCCCCAGCTCCCACCGCCCTCAGCTCCCGCTCACCCCGAGCTCCCGCCGGTTCAGGGCAGCAGCGGTTCCTTGGCCCGATGTCCGGGCCGGGCCCAGCGCTGGAGCCGCTCCTCAGGCGAGGTTTGCGAGAAATGGCGGAGCTCAAGGAAAGGGAGGCGAGTCCGTGTCATGGGCAGAGCCCGCCCCTCGCTGCCATTGGCTGATTCTGCCGTCATTCTTCGAGATCGCGCGCTGATTGGGCAGCGCGGGGACAAGCCCGGCCCCGGAGCCGCCGCCAGGGCGATGCTGGGAAAGGAAAGGCGCCATTGTTGGAGCATCTCTGAGCTATCTCTAATCAGTGTCGGATTTTAATATTGGCACATTTTTTCAGCAATAAGCAAGTTTTTGCCTCCTTGTGAAACACACATGTAAAGACAAAAAGCCCCGGGACAGTTCTCTTTCCCTTCCAGCCTCTCACACAGTAACACCAGCCCAGGCCCCTCCACTTTGCCCGGGCCGGGCAGGGGCAGGCGGGCTCTGACTCAGAGCTCAGGAAGCTGCCGGGCCCCGTTTCCAGCCAGGGACCCCGATATCCAGGGAAAGGAAAGGCAAGGCCCGTTGCTCACATCCCTGCCCCCCGGCACGGCCGCGGCTCGGCAGAACCCTGCCCTGCCCCGGCCCGGAGCGGCTCCGAACGGCCGGGCCCGCCCCGCTGCCCACGGGCCTGGGGGAAAAACAGCTGAGCCCCGTTCTGGCAAGGCCCCACAGCCTTGTCTGCTGGGCAGGGTGGAGGAAGAACCCCCGGCCCGCGGCTGGAATTGAGCGCAGCGGGCGCCGGAGAACAGCCATGAAACCAGAAACTCATCAGCGCTTCTCTGGCTAAACCCTGCAGTCCTCACCCAGCCCCCAGCGTGGCCTTGAAAGACTCTTTATTGTAAATAACTCAACAGCCCCACCTGGAAAAAATCACACAACCCTCTGCTGCCTGGGTAAGGTATTAACTCTTTCAATGCCCAGAATAAAACTTTACAGATACTTTATTCTCTCTCCTAAAAAAACAAAAAAAAACAAAAAAAAAAAAAAAAAAACCCCCAAAAAAAACCAAAACCAAGACAACCAAACAGAAAAGCACAAAATTATAATACCCACAGAAACAGTATAAAAACACAGAAGTCAAACAAAAAGAGAAGTCAAATGCTATATAAAGAAAGAAGAAAACTCGTGAACTAAAATTTCTCTTTTTTTTTAAACTATGGGGAAAAATCTCTTATTTCCCTATGACACATAAAAATATTGTGAACTGAATATGATTGTTCTAACTGTAAATATAAACAAAAGCATTAATATTAAAGTAAGAAAATGTTAAAATTGCTGTGATCCCCTAAATTTAAAAAATAAAAAAGCCATGGCTGTTCCCAAAAAAAAAAAGAAAAAGAAAATAACCTCTGTTCTCAAAAATAAAGTAAGTTTTTGCTTAAGCTGATATAATCCTTGAAGTTTGCCTCATAAGTTAATATAGTCTTTAGTAAAAGTTATTAGGAAAATTGTTAGTTTGAAAAAAGGGTTTTTAGATAGTAATCAGATTTCCATTCTCCCAGGTGGCCAATCCCTCTAATATGAAAACCAAACAAAAACTTTCTTGTGAAGAAATCTTCATAGATTAAAAAAAGGTCTCCTCTTTCAAGTAAATTTGTAAAAGTTATTTTAAAGGTGGTAAATTGGGTCTTTTTTTGTACATTTTTAGTATGAAAAAATAATGTAAAGTTTTATTCTAGATTTTTTTTTCTTATAGTTTCTAGTAATAAAATTTCTCTTTATACCATTTAAAGTTAAACCTGTGTTTTGCCTTCCTCCTAATCTTATCTTGCAACAAAAAAAGTTCAAAGTAATAAACCAAAACCACTACATCCAACCTCAGATATTCCTGGATTTTGATTTCCTATTGCCCAAGGGTGTCTTCTGCAGCGAAGTGCTGATGAACTGGGGCAAAGACCAAGATTTTGGAGACAGTGAGGTGGAAACCCATCCAAACAAGGTTCTTCCACCCGAGCATATGGATCCTCAGCTTGCACAGGCATGGAAAGCTTTTCTTTTGGCCTTGATTTGATTTTAATTTCTCTTCAGCCCTTTAAAACATCCAACATTGGGGTAAAAATAAAGACACTGAACTGAGGCATGGGTGGGGACATGGTGGGACATGGCCAGTGACACATGGGGACATGGCCATGGCCGGTGCCATGGGGGGAACTTGCAGGGGCTGTGGGGGATGCTGGGTTTGAGGGAGTTGAGGGTTCCTGGGAGGCACTTGGGGCTTGCTGAGGGCTTTGGGGACCCCAGGCCGAGCGGCTCCGGCTGCGCTGGGAGACCCTGGCGGAGGTTCTGGGGCAGCTGCTCAAGGACCCCCTGCCCTGGAGCCCCAGCCGGGCATTGGGCTCCTGGAAGGGAATGAACGTCCTTGTCCCCAGGAGGGAAATCCCAGCACCCCCAGGGTGTCAGGGGCAGCTGAGAGGCCACAAGAGGGAGGGGAAAGCCAGACAGAGCTGTCCCCCTCCAAAACTGCATCCCAAAAATCCCAGAAATCAGGGGTTTTTCCCAGGAAAAAGCTTCCAGGTGGTGCCTGAGTTGAGGGAAAAGGGGCCTGGAATCCCCAAAACCAATCAAGTGGAACAGGGATGGTGGACTGGGGGGAAATGGGGAAGTTGGGGAAGAGTGGGGGAAAAGAGGGGACTGGGACCCCCAAATTGCATTGGGAGGGGTCCCACTCTGTAACTGCTTGACTGGCAGCCTCGTGGTGGAGGCAGAGCTGCAGACAGACAGGACACACTGCTCACCTTGTGTGCACAACAATGACAGTTTGTTCCTGGAGGCTCCCTTTTATTGGGGGTCCAAAATCCTCATGCCTGAGCATATCATTGCTTGAGGTCTTGGTGCTGCCCAGCTCCTTTGGCCAATCCCATGCCTGCAGCCCAGGTGGAATCCGACCGGGTTAAATCCACCCGGGGCGGGCCCATGGTACCGAGCCGGCTTTCCAAGGCAGCGCCTATTGCAAGCAGCTTGCACTGCAACAACTGCCCTTTCCTTTTTTATTAAAAGGGTAAAAACGCTCTGTGACACCCATCTGCGATGGTGTCGCTCTCTCTCCTCTTGTTCTTCTTCCTGGGTCTGGGGTGGAGGAGGTGCAGCCTCTGCTATCATCTACAGGACGAATCCATTTGCTGGGTACCCAAATGGGTCCTGTGGGAGTAATAACACACACATAACCTCTACCCATATATTGTACCTCAGCAGGTCCTTGCCATATTCCTGTTTTGGGATCCCGATACATAACCTTCATAGGGGTCATTTTTGGAACTTGTTCTGTTCCCTTACTGTGAATAACAACAGAAGGTTCAGCATGTGATCCTAAAATACACAAGTAATTTAACACAAATAAAATTTTGGTGAGCACTGAATGTACATCTGTCTCACCTTTAAACTTCATTAAGTAATGTTTTAAAGTTTGATGGGCTCACTCCACTATAGCTTGACCTGTTGGGGAGTGAGCAGTACCAGTGATATGAGAAATACCCCATTGCTGGCAAATCTTTCTCATTTTTTCACTAGTATATGCAGGACCATTATCTGTTTTTATTTGTTTAGGAATCCCCATTATTGCAAAACAATTTGACAAATGTCTGGATACATGAAGTGCTTTTTCACCTGTTTGAGCAGTTGCCCAATAAACCCACTATAGGTATCAATTGTTACATGCACATATTTCAATTTTCCAGAAGAAGGAACATGAGTTACATCCATTTGCCAGACTTCATTAGTACCTAAGCCCCTAGGATTCACACCCATTCCCAAGCCTGGGCCTTGCAGACTACAAACTGGACAGGATTTAACAATTCCTCGAGCTTTCGATAAAGATATGCGGAATTGCTTGTGAAGGCCCCGGGCATTTTGATGGAATGTATCATGTGCCATTCATGCCTGCTGAAATTCACTGAGAGGTACAGTCACTGATATTAATTGATCTGCAATATCATTGCCTTTGCCTAGGCCATCAGTCCACTTATGGCTACGTATATGCAGCATAGCCATTGGTGCTGTTCGAATGTTGACAGCCTGATGTAATTGTCTCAAAAGTTACAGCAATCTAATGTTTTTAATGTCCTTATAAGTGCATCCTCAATCCACAGAGTTACACATACTACATATAGTGAGTTAGTAACTACATTCAGGTTCTTATGAGGCCATTTCAAAATAGCTCTGAAAACACCTCGAAGTTCCAGTGTTTGAAGAGAGTCTTGGGATTCTGCAGGCAGTATCTCATAACACTACTGCTTTTCTTGTAACCGAACAACTGCTGCTTGTCTTGACTTTTTCCCAGCATCTGTGTACGCAGTGATAGCATCCTGTAAAGGGCGATCTAAAACCTTTGGTTTAGAAATCTAAGCATAACACTGCATCCATTGCAAAACTGGATTTTTTAGTGACCTTAAGTGAATATTTTGTGCCATTTCCAAAAGACTGGTTTGTAATTCTGGAGAATTGTACAAATACCATGCTAAGTCCTCAGCACGTATTGGCACATAAATATTTGCTGGCTCAAGTCCTGTAATTTGTAAGCAGCAAAGGTGTCCCTTTTGTATGAAAGTAGCTAAATTAGCCACATGACTCTGTACTGTGTCAAAGTAGCTAAATTAGCTACACGACTCTGTACTGTAGTCCTAGGTTGCACATATGTAAAAAGCCATTCTAAAGCATCTGATGATCAGTTGTGAGCTGTGTGAGAGCACGCATCAGGTGATCTTTCCCCTGTAGAATAGTAAGGTCAACAGGTAAATCTTCTACCCTCTGGGAAACAGCTCTTTCAGATATAGTTGTAGCCAACTTTTGTAAAATCCATGTCTGCTGAGCAGTTACAGAAACAGGTGCAACAGGGTCGGTACCTTTTAGCAGTGGACGAAGGATTTCCAGATCATCATTTGTAAATCCTATTACCGGTCGAAGCCACTGGAGGTCACCGAGTGGCCGGACCAATCTTCAATGCTCTGCTGCTCATGGGGTGCTGGGGGTGGCGATTCATGTCATGGCCCTTTGTGATGTGGGACATGGTGGTGGCCAGAGACCCTTGTGACATCAGGGAGCCCCACCCTTCACTGAGGGTATTTAAGGGGCGCCAAGCCCTGGAGTGCTCAGTCCCAGGAGCGCCGCTCTGTGAGGAGGAAGCAGCTCCCAGGATCCGTCTGCGCTGGACTCCGATAGCGACAGACAGCGACAGTGAGAAGGACAAAGGCAACTCCAACTCCCAGTCCCTTGCCCAGCTGGCTGGAAGCCCCCAGCAGGCAGTGATCAAGGGCAGTGGGCAGGTTAGCCCTGCCACTGTCACAGACTGAGGAGGAGGAGAGGACCTTTGCCAAAATGGACCGAGAGCTTTCCCAGTGGGAAGACGTGACTGTCACAGAGGAGTACGAACCGCACGCTCTGACAGTCCAAAAAATTTGCTGGTGGGAAGCCAGGAGGAGCCAAGAACTGTACCAATTCGAGGTGTGTGTGCGAGTTCGAGAGGTTTGCCCGTGTGCCGATGACACCCATGAAGAGCTGCACCAATGCAAAGAAAGTATCAGAGTCCAGCAGCTGCACCAGTGGGAAGAAGATGGAGAGATACACCAAGAGGTGAACAAGTGGGAAGACAGTGACAGCCAAGAGATAGCCCGATGGGGCAGCGATTACAGTGAGGTCATGGGTGACAGTGAAGACGAGAGTGATGATGACATCCGGACCGAGCCCTTGCCCTCAGATGAGGATGAGTGGGACGAGGTGAGCGTCCTGGAGCTGCCCCCAGAAGAAAGCAAAGCAGAGCAGCGATGGAGGGATTTTGTGGCCGAGGGGCTCCCATTGCCTGTCCCTCGTGAGGCCTGGGTTGAGGAGCAGGAACCGGAGCTGTGCAGTCCCTCGTCTGCCTCCCTGGAAGGCCAAGCCCCTGTGGGACACGCAGCTTCTCCCGCCCAGGCCCTCCATGGGCAGCCGGCTCACCCCAGCAAACGTCCCTCCCGCGTCAGGCGGGCGCTGCGGGCGCTGCGGGGGCTGCTCCGCTGTCCCTGCCTGAGGCCACAGCCCGAGCCGTGACACACACAGGGCACCCACAGCAGGGATTGCTCCTGAGCTGCCCTCCCTGCAGGGCTGCAGCACCCATGGCTCTCTGAACGACGGCCCCGGGCACCAACGGGAACAGGAACAGCGTGGCAATGATATGTCGGAGGCAGGAATGCCACACACACACACCAAAGGCCGTGCAGCAGCAGCCAACGTTACTGAGGCCTTGGCTCCTTCTATAGTTGAGAAGGCACATGCGGGTCATTCTCACTGGCCGAACTCGTTGCCGCCCGGCCAAGCAGCCAATGGCAGCTGAACCCCCAACGGCCTGGGCCTGCTCTCCAACGGGCCTCACCCGTCCAGTTACGTAATTAACAGAATTACATCATCTATCACATTCAGTATAAAGTTGAAATCTTTTATAACTGTGAGGCCTCCAGGCCAGCTGTAGGCCACCACAGAACAGGGGCATGGAGGAGATGGAGATGGCAAGGAGACAATGAAGATGACGATGAGAAAGACAAGAGGAAGAAGAATAATTTAAATATAGGTAGAATAAGAAGAGTAGGACAGGAATAAGAATTTAGCAATACATAGAAGACGAATAGGAATAGGAATTTAGGAATAGATAGAAGAAGCGGAATTAGAACTGAACACTCTATAAAAGAAAAATAGGAATGGGAATAGTAATTTTATATTCTGTAGAAGAAGAGTAATAGGAACAAGAATGTGAAAATCCATAGGAGAAGAATAAGATTAAGGAGAAGTAGAAGTACGATTTACAACTCCATAAATGAAGTTAAAATCCTGTAAATAAGTAAAAGTCGCAAATATTTTCTATTTGCCAATAAATTTGTGTTGCACAAGAGCAGAGTCTCCAGATTTCCTTTTTCCTTTCTCCTCTCTCCAAGGCATTTGCGTGTTTTCCACTTCAGTCCCAGTGCCCTGGGAGCAGCAACTGTTAAGCCCCCGTTGCCTGTGGGAGGGTTCTCTGCTGGAACCTGGAAAGTTTAGAGCCAGCTGAGATTGGGCTCTGCTCCCAGAGAATGAGGGCTGGCATGAGAGGGAACAGCCTCCAGCTGTGCCAGTCGAGGATCGGGTTGGATATTGGGAACAATTCATGCCGGGAAAGCCGTTTCCAGCCCAGGGCAGTGGTGGAGCCCCCATTGCTGGAGGGATTTCAAATCCACATGGTTTGGGGGGACCCGGATCAGGGGTGGAGGCCCTGGCAGGACTGGGAGTCGTAGAGATGGATCTGCAAGGTCTTTTCTTTCTGGAATGATTCAGTGACTCCATCAGCCCCCAGCTGCAGAGCTGAATCCAGCACCAGAATCAAGGTCAGGATGTGGAGCTGCTGGAGCAATGCCAGACGGGTCATGGAGATGCCTTGAAACACTTTGTTTCCCTTAGGTCTACTATTTCTTCCAAAGATATTGTGTATGTTATTGAAGGTGATAACAAGCAGGTGCTGTTGTTTCAGTTTATGGAACACTTGTAGGTAATAAAAAAAATCAGTGATAATCTGTGAGATTATTTGACATGGTATTAAACTCATGGTAGTTGAGGAAAATCCAATAAGTCACCTTTATTTGTATTGTTAGCAGTCCATGTAGTCGAGTCTTAAGAGCATTGGAGGATGAGATGCGAAGCTGCAATGGGCACAGCTGCCTCAGCACAGTGATCACCACGGCCTGCAGAGGAATCTCAGCTCTGGGACTTGGAGCAGCTCCTGCCTGGCCAACTCCACTGACCCTGGTGTCTCCACATTGCTTTCCTCACATGTTCTCAGCTCCTCCTCTTCTCTAGCTAGAAAACACTTGTGTGCGCCCCATTTTTTAATTTTAAATTTCTTCATATATATGTTCTAACTGAGGAATTTCCCACCCCTCTCCTTGGCCGAGCCTTGGCCAGTAGCGTGTCCATCTACAGAGCCATCAGGAATTGGCTCTGCCAGACATGGTAGAAGCTTCCAGCAGCTTCTCACAGCAGCCACCTCTGTGGGGCCCTCACTATCAAGAACCAGGCCCTGCAAACCAAAACAGTGCCCAAGGCTGGGCCTGCTCCAGGCCTGTTCCCGCCTGCCCCGCTGCTGTTGGGGTGCCGGGGTGGCCCTTGGTGACTCGGGCGCTCTGTGTCGGGGCCCTTGATGACACAGGACATGGTGGTGGCCAGAGAGCCTCGGGATATCATCTGTCTCTTCAGGACAATAGAAGGAGATGGAGAAGAACCCCAGCCCAGGCCACCCGAGGCCCTCTGCTGAGCCTGTGGAGGGAGGCCAGGAGCAGTGGAAGAGGACATCAATGTCATTTCAGGGGCAATCCCACTGATGCGAAGGTGTCCTCAGTGGAAGAGGACATTGACGTCATTCCAAAAGGACAGCAGGAGGACGAGCTGTCCCTAGTGGAAAAGGTCATCGAGGGTCAACTACTCCCAAGGGGATTATTATGAGGATGACAAACTTTCCCCAGATGTCAAATCTTTCTTTCTTTCTTTCTTTCTTTCTTTCTTTCTTTCTTTCTCTCTCTTCTCTCTCTCCCTTCCTCACACTTCTTGGGAAATAAAATCTATGTTGTTGAATAAATTCCTCTTGTGGCCATCCCAAGCTTTCATTTGCCCCTTAATCAGAGCATAGACATCTCTCCCTCATCGCATCGTGACATGCGGGCAGGAACACCTTCCACTATCCCAGGCTGCTCCAAGCCCCCATTTCCAGCCAATGTCCAGCCTGGCCTGGGACACTTCCAGGGATGGCATGTCCTCAGCTTGTCTGGGCAACCTGTACCAGAGCCTCGCCTGCCTCACAGGGAAAAATTACGTCTGAAACACGTATCAGAGTTCATTCCCTGGAGCCAGGCAGGGTGTGCTCCTCACTTATCGTGCCTGCCTTGTGCAGGGCAGCAGGGGTTCCTCCGGTTGTGCAGTACAACCAAGTGTATCCTCTGTCCCTTGCCCAAAACCCAACAGCAGAGTCCCTAGGCCATCATTCCTCTCTGTGGCACAAGCAGGAGGGAACTTTGAGGACTTCTGCAGCCCTTAGAGAGGGGAAGGCGCAAATTCTCTGTTCTTTCTTTCTTTCACACATCAAAAGGAGACTCCTGCAATGGGAAAAGCAATTGTTCTTGGTGGAGCTGCCCTGCAGGTCTCCAGCCCAGAGGAGAGGCTTCAGGAAATGTCAGGTGTGGTCCCACCTGCAGGCTGGCAGTGTAAAGCTGTGCCAGCAGAGGGAAAATGTGAGAAAAAAATAGATTATCCAGAACTACACTTGATCTATTTCCCCTCACTCACCAGACTTAGAGCTTCTTCTGGATAAATGATGCAAGCCTATAAATTCAGGGGTAACTCTGATTTCACTCCTTGTGTGCTGCACTGCAGCCTCAGAAAGGAGCGATGCTTTTGTGCATGAGTGCACACATGTCTGAAGGGTTTGAGGCCTCTGGGAGTTCCACACCAATTCTGAAGCTTTGTACCCAGCGTTTGATTTTTTTCCTTGGTGTTGGTCAGCTTTGCTTCAATGTTTCCACAGTAAAAAGAGCACAAGAAGCAAATTCAAAAGTTCAAAAAGACAACAACAAGAAGAAACAAAACTGTGTAAGATATTATAGCAGATTTCTTTTGTTAAATCTTTTGTGAGTAGACCTGTTGCTTCTAACAACCTCTTGATGGCTTTTGAACCACACATGTTCATAATTATTTATTTTGATTATTCCATGTGTTTTTTGACCCCCCAGGTACAACAGACAAGTGCCATCAAAAGTACTTTTCTCAGCTAAAGAGGCTAAAGCACTCCCCAAGTGTGTTTGTTTCTCCCAGAGACACTGAACCCCGTGTGTTTCGTGTCCCATCACACACCCTGGCCCAGTATCCGCACAGGTTTGTCCCGGGGCAGCCGTGTGACGATGCTGCCGCAGCCGAGCCCAGCCCTTGGGGGAAGCTCTGCGAGTGCATTTGGAAGGCACGGACACCATTTCCGCGCCTGTGTTTGTGCTTCATGTTTGCGCTGCCCGTGCGGGCGGAGCGGGGCTGGCGGAGCCGCGCCTCCCCTCAGAGCCCCTGAGGGCGGCAGGCAATGGCGGCGCCGCTCCTCAGCACTCCGGGCCCGGCCCTGGCGGGCGGGGAGCCTCGGCAGCGCCCTGCTGGCAGCAGGGAGCGAGCGGCCCCGGGCCTGTGCCCGTGGTGCCGCAGAGCCCAGGGGACACCTGCGAGAGCGGCTGCGATGCTCGGCGTTGGCCCGGGCCGGCTGCAGCAGCCGCCCTGGGCTCGGGAAGCGCTGGAGGCTCTCGCGGTGCCCCTGCAGCTCGGCCGGGTGCCCGTGCACGGCCCCGGCCTTGCGTGGTGCCCCTGCCCCGCCAGCTCCCCGTGCCCTGCAAAGACGCCGAGGCGGCGCAAGGCCCCCAGCTGTCGCTGCTAAAGGCAGGGACGAGCCCCTCGGGCCCGGGCAGAGCCTGAGGGACACCCTGCTCCCGGGCCCCGCGGCACGCGGAGCCGCTGCCCACAAGGCCCCGGCACGGCCCTGGGGCCGATTGCTCGTGCCCTGGGCAGCGCAGCCTGCAAACCCAGGGCTCTGCAGGCCGGGGCTGGGGCTGCCGTGTGCGAGCGTGGCCAAAGCCTCTCAGGGCTCTGGGCACAGCAGGGGCCACAAGGCCACAAGGCCGGGGCTGCTCCGAGCCAGTTCCTGGCTGCTCCACTGCTCATGGGGTGCCGGGGGTGGCCCTTTGTGACACGGGCGTGTCGTGTCATGGCCCTTTGTGATGTGGGACACGGTGGTGGCCAGAGACCCTTGTGACATCAGGGAGCCCCACCCTTCACTGAGGGTATTTAAGGGACGCAGAGCCCTGGAGTGCTCAGTCCCAGGAGCGCCGCTCTGTGAGGAGGAAGCAGCTCCCTGGATCCGTCTGCGCTGGACTCCGATAGCGACAGACAGCGATAGTGAGAAGGACAAAGGGAACTCCAACTCCCCGTCCCTTGCCCAGCTGGCTGGAATAGGAATAGGAAAAGGAATAGGAATAGGAATAGGAATAGGAATAGGAATAGGAATTTAGAAACACATAGAAGAAGCAGAGAAGAATAGTTAGAATAGGAAAGAAGAATAAGTAGAACAACAAAGAATAGTTAGAAATGAGAATAAGAAGAAGGAGAAAAATTTAATAATACAGAAATAAAAATAAAATTGATGGAATAAAACAACTGTCCAATTTATTTTCATTATATATTGTGCATTTATATTACAGTATTCAAACTAACAATGGGCTAAAGTTGACATTGTCACTTATTGCTGGGAATTCGATATTTCACCATGGCTAAGGCCAATCTTCTGCCTGCAAAACCAGACCTGCAGCTCTTCTAAAACTCTTCAGCAGAAAAGGAGAAAACTGCCAGGGATCCCTTTGGTGCTGCTGCTGCTGCAAAGATCCTGACAGGAACTTTCCTTCAGCCTCCCAGCTGGCACTGGGCTGCCACACACAGAGCTCACAACTTGCTGCACAATTCTGAGCACCAAAGGTTTCTTCCCACTCACCCAAGGAGGAGCTGCTTGGGATCCACACATGAGGTGCCCTGCAATGGGAGAGGGAGCATGAACCAGATGCTGGTAGGAAAAGAATTTCCTGTGGTGGGAAATGCCACAGAGCAAGGCAAGCCCAAGAGAGCATTTTGCTTTCACAGCATCCCTGCAGGAGCCACAGTCCCTTCCCAGAGCAAGCAAGAGAACAGCACAAAATGCTGGGCTGTGTCAGTTCTTGTCTGCAGCAGCAAATGGGGCAGTTCCAGGCTCCAGTGCCACAGACGCCCTGCTTGAGGGAACAGAACCCCCCAGGCCTCACTGCAAACGCCTGGCTGGCTGCAGACACCCCCTTTACAGCTGCAGCTGCTGGCAGGAGCTCTCCCAAACCAACGGTGTCTTCATGGCAATTGGGTTACAGAGTCAGCTCAGGTCCAGAGGAAGAACAGAAAGCACACAGCAAGCCCAAAGGCACAGATGCTGCACCGAGGGAAAAACTCGACTGACTTGCCAAGTGGGTTAGAAAATACCCCGAATAAGGCACAGAGCACAGAGTGCAAACTGCAGCAGCCACTTGCTGGATCACTGTGGCTGCGCTGCACACGTCTGCAGGCTGTGCCCTGCAAGCACAGAAGGACACGTCAGGGCTGGGCTGGCTGCTGGGAATGCCTCGGGCAGGAGGATCCTCCGGCAATCAGCAGCACCCAGAGCCGCTCTGGGCACTGAGGCCTCTGTGTCCCACAGCAATGGGAACACGCTGGGATGTGGCAACGTTCCTGTGACACCACAGCAGCAGCTCACGCAAAAACCGCTTGGAAGGTTCTCCTGTGTCACAAAGGAGCACAAAGAATCCTCCCAGGGCACAGCCCAGTGCCCAAAGGATCCAAGAGGAACTCCCAAAATGCAGCAAACAAGGACACCCCATAGTCCAGCCTGAACACTGAGGAGGAGCAAGGACAGGACAAACCCAAAGGAAACATGACCTTTAGTCACTGATGCTTCTGACTAAAACCAGCAGGGCTTGTTCCATCTGGGACCTTTGTTCTAGTTCTAAAAACAAGCAAGGTTCTGCACTGTAAATATACAGAGTGCAGAAACTGGGGAGGAGGTGGGATTGGGAAGGAGGAGGAGCAGGAGGAGAAGGAGGGAGATGGGAAAAGGAGGAGCAGTAAGAGGAGGAGCAGGAGCAGGCAAAGAAGGAGAAACAGGAGGTTCCAGTGCCCCCTGTGGCCGCAGCACCCCCGGCCACGGGACCATCGCCCCCAGCGCACCCTGCAGGGGAGCGGGGAGGGAAAGCTCGTCCCAGATCTATCGGGGGGTCCTTGAGAGGGTTTTTTTGTTGAGGTGTGTTTGGAGCTCTCAGATTGCAGAATTGAGCCCGAAATATCGTCTGGCATCCCTGGGAGGTTTTTTTTTTTTGTGTATGTTTGGATCTTGCAGGGCCCCAAAGCTGAGCCCCTTGGGGGGATCTTTGGGGGTCCGTGTGGCCATTGCCCAGTATCGGCAGGGGGAGGACATTGGTGCTGGGGACCCCTGGGAGAGCAGAGGAGAGGAACCCCTGGGACCTCCAGAGCAGGGAGAGCAGAGAGGGGTGATCCTGGAGCTGGGGGGCCCCTGGCAGCCTGGAAAGGGGGGGAGTCTGGAGAGGAGGGACCCCTGGGATCCCAGGGATCTCAAAGTGAGGCATCAGTGAAGAAGGGACCCCATGGACCACCAGAAGCCCCTGGATCATCCCTAAGCAGAACCCTGGAGAAGGAGGAACCCCTGGAGCCATTGGAGCCCCATCATCCCAGGGAAGGGAAACCTCTGGAACCCCAAAGTGGAGAGATCAGAGATGGGGAACGCCTTGGAGGGGATTTTTGGGCTGAATCTTGGTATTTTGGAGAATTTCATGGACGCAAGAAACCTCTTACATTTTGGAGATGGATTTGGGGAGGAGAAGCCCCCAGCCCAAGGAGTCCCCATCTTGTTTTTCCCCTCAAACCAGGATTTGTCATTTCCAAGCCACAGCTGGATGGAGGAGGGAGAAAAGCCCCACAAGTGCTTGGAAGGTGAGAGGAGCTTCTGCTACAGCTCCCACCTGAGGGAGCACCACAACATTCACACTGGGAAATTGCTCTATGGGGGTGAGAAATGTGCGAAGAGTGTCAGTTGGAGCTCCAACCTCACCAAGCACAGTGAGATCCACGTCAGGGAACAGCCTGGAATGTGGGAAGACCTTCAGGTGGAATTCTGAATTCGCCACCCATCAGCACATCCACACCAGGGAGAGGCCCGATCGAGGGATGGAGACACAAAGGGACCCGGAGCTCTCACTTGACCCGACACCCACAGAGGCACCGCTAAGGGAAGCCCTGTGAGTGCCCTGAGTGTGGGAAGAGCTTCGTGCTCTGCTCCAGCTCCATCCCCCATGGGAGGATCGGTGTTGGATGATCCCCAGTGACCCCCGTTGGGCAGAGCCCTGGTGATCCGTGGCCCTGGTGATCCGTGTTGGGTGGGGGGAAGTTGTTGGAGAGATTTCTTTTCCTTCTCCTTGTCCTGCTGTGATCTGGTTAGTAATAAATTGCCTCCCTGTGCCCAGGCTGGGTCTGTTGTTCCCGTTCGGTGCTCGGGGCGGGATCTCTCCTGTTCCTTCTCTCCACTCCCGGGCCTCTCCTCAGCCAATCAGCTGGGCCTGGGCAGGAGCCACTGCCGGAGCAGCGCTGGCTCGTCCCGGTTCCTGTGGCTAGCCCAGAGGTGGCTGCCCCGTCCCCGGGATGCTGCGCTGGGGCCGCCTCCGAGCTCCGCCGCCGCCTCCCCGGGCTCCGGCCGCTGCCGCCACTCCCGGACTCTCCGCCAATGGCGCCTTTGCTGCCCCAGGGGAGCTCTGGCGTTGGCCCCGGGGCCGGGCTCGTTCCTGTTTTGCCCAATCAGCGCGAGAACGAGGAGTGACGGCAGAATCAGCCAATCGCAGTGAGGGGCGGGCTCTGCACTCGTCACGGACTTCCCGCCATTTCCCCGAGCTCCGCCATTTCTCGCAAACCTTGCCTGAGGAGCAGCTCCCACGCTGGGCCCAGCCCGGGCATCGGGCCAAGGAACTGCTGCTGCCCTGAAACGCTGGGAGCTCGGGGTGAGCGGGAGCTGAGGGCGGTGGGAGCTGGGGTGAGTCCGGGATGGAGCTGGGACCCACCTGGAGCCCTGGCAGGAGCCCGAGGCAGGCTAGGATGTTTGAGAGAGGCCCTGGGGCTGTGCGGGGGAAAATTCACGTGGCTAGAGGTTTGAGTGCACAAAGGAGACCGAGGAGTCCTGTAAAGTGACTTTACTCGTGAGCAAAGGCAGAGGCCATGTGGCATTTGCCATGCGGTCTGTA
>JAREIS010001381.1:0-27738 GCA_030060385.1 Muscicapa striata striata
CACTACCTCAAACTGGTATTAAGAAACTGGGAGGTGTGGTTTGTTCAGAGGAAAATGTCCATGTTCTGTTCAGGCATGGGCTGAAACTAGCGTCTGAAACCTCAAATTCGAAGGATCAGGATTTCTCCAGATTAAAGATGCCACCAGTATAACTGGCAACTTTGGAAGACTGTATCTTCTCATAAAGTGTATTAAGAAACTGGGAGGTTGGTTTTACAGAGGGAAAATGGCCAAAGTTCAAATCCAGGGCCTTGAGCGAGACTGGGCGTCTGAACCTCAAATTCAAGCATCGATTTCTCCCAGCAAAAAATGCCACACTAGAATCTGGCTTTCTGAGGCAAGTCCTCCAAACTGTATTAAAAACTGTGAGGATTTTTTTCAGAGGAAAATGTCCGTTCATGTCAGGGCAATGGCCTGAGACTGGGCTCTGACAGCTAAAATTCCAAGATCAAGTTTCTCCAGACTAAAATGCCACATAGAACCTGGCTACTTTTGGAGAGACAACCTACCTCCAAACTGGTATTAAGAAACTGGGAGGTGTGGTTTTTTCAGAGGAAATGTCCATGTTCTGTTCCAGGGCAATTGGCCTGAGACTGGGTCGAAACTCAAATTCGAAGGATCAGATTTCTCCAGACTAAAGATGCCACCGCTATAGACTCTGGCTACTTTTGGAAAGACTGTATCTTCTCTAAATGTATTAAGAAACTGGAGGTGTGGTTTTTACGAGGAAAATGGCCAAGTTCATATCCAGGGCCCTTGGCTGAACTGGGCGTCTGAACCTCAAATTCAAGAATCAGGATTTCTCCCAGACTAAAATGCCACCACTTAGAATCGTGGCTACTTTTGGAGAGACAATGTCTTCTCCAAACTTGTATTAAGAAACTGGAGGGTGTGTTTTTCAGAGGAAAATTCCAGTGTTCTGTCCAGGGCATGGGCCTAAGATTGGCGTCTGACAGCTAAAATTCAACGGATCAGGATTTCTCCCAGACTAAAATGCCACCATAGAACCCTGGCTACTTTGGAGAGACTGTATCTTCCTCCTAAATGGTATTAAGAAACTGGGAGGTTGTGGTTTTTAAGAGGAAAATGGCCAATGTTCATATCCAGGGCTTGGCTGAGACTGGCGTCGAAACCTCAAATTCAAAGATCAGGATTTCCCAGACTAAAGATGCCACCACTAGAATCTGGCTTTTGGAGAGCTTCTCTAAATGATATTAAAAACTGGAGGTTTTTTTACAGGAAAATGGCCATTCATATGCAGGGCTGGCCTGAGACTGGTTAAAAACTGGAAGTTTCAAGACAATGTTTTCTCCCAGACTAAGATGCGCATTAAACTGGCCGTTGACTGAAGTCAAACTACATCAATCTCTATAAAAAATGGACGTTGTAATTTTCAGTGGAAAAGCCAGTGTTCTGTCTAAAGGAATGGAAACTGGGGTCTGATTCAGAGGCAAAAGGAATCATTTCCCAGACTAATGCCGACAGGTCTGAACCTCAATTCTGGATGAGATTTCTTCCTCAAAAATGTAAATGAAACTGGGAGGGGAAGTCTTTAAGAAAAAATGTATCTTATCACAGGGAATGGCATCGCTCAGGGCGGTCTGAAACTCAACCGCTCAGATTCTCCCAGACAAAATTTCCCAGACTAAATGCCAGGTTACCTCTGGAGGAAATGTCTTACCTCCAAACTGGTATTAAGAAACTGGGAGGGTGGTGTTTTTCAGAGGAAAATGTCCAGTGTTCGTGTTGAGGGCAATGGGCCTGAGACTGGGCGTCTGACCTCAAAATTCCGAAGGATCAGGATTTCTCCCAGACTAAAGATGCCACCACTTAGAACCCTGGCTACTTTGGAGAGACTGTATCTTCCCCATTAAATGGTATTAAGACTGGGAGGTGGGATTTTACAGAGGAAAATGGCCAAGCTTCATATCCAGGGCCTTGCCCAGACAGGGTCTGAAACCTCAAATTCCAATGGATAATTCTCCCAACTAAAAATCTAACACTGAGAACTCTACTGTTTCATGGAGCAAAATCCTCCTCAAAGATATACAAAGTGGTGAAGTGATCTTTATTTCCAGAGAATAGGCCCTTCTTGCATGCAGGGCATGGTCCGAGACTGGGCTTGCCTGCTAAAATTCAACCAATGTTTTCCCCTAAAGTATGCAGAGAAGCCTGGCTACTTGGAGAGCCAACACTACCTCCAAACGGTATTAGAAACTAGGGTTGGTTTTTCAGAGGAAATTCCCAGTATCTAACCGGAATGGCGTCTAGCCAAACCTCCTCAAGGAATCAAATGTCTGATAACGAGCAAATAGCTCTGGAGCCTTCTGAGGCTTCCTAAAATTCAAAGAATCCAGGTTGGTTCCCAGAGAACTGGCATGTTACAGGGCACCTCTCAACTGGTTGAACGCTATTCAAGGAATTCTGCTAAGGCACTTGAATGGCTACCTATGAGATGGATTTCTCCAAGTATTAAAAACGAGTTGTTTAGAAAATGGCCTTGAGGGCAATGGGCTTGAAACTAGGCGTCTGAAACCTCAAATTCCGAAGGGATCAGGATTTCTCCCAGATTAAAGATGCCACCAGTTATAACACTGGCAACTTCTGGAGAGACTGTATCTTCTACATAAAGTGTATTAAGAAACTGGGAGGGTATGGTTTTTTAGAGAGGGAAAATGGCCAATGTTCATATCCAGGGCGCTTGGCACGAGACTGGGCGTCCGAAACCTCAAATTCCGAAGCAATCAGGATTTCTCCCAGACGAAAAATACCAACACTGAGAACTCTGGCTGTTCATGGAGTGCCAAAAGCCTCCTCAAAATGGATATTACAAAAGTGGTGAAGTGATCTTTATTTCACAGAGGAATAGGCCCTTCTTTGCATGCAGGGGCATGGTCCTGGGACTGGGCTTCGGCCTGCTAAAATTCCAAACCTAATGTCTTCTCACAGACTAAAGATGCCAGCAGTTAGAAGCCTGGCTACTTTTGGAGAGACCAACACTACCTCCAAACTGGTATTAAGAAACTGGAATTGCGCGGTTTTGTTCAGGGGGAAATGTCCAGTGTTTCTGTTGGGGGCAATTGGCCTGAAACTGGGCGTCAGAAACCTCAAATTCCGAAGGGATCAGGATTTCTCCCAGACTAAAGATGCCACCAGTTATAGCCCTGGCTACTTTTGGAGAGACTGTATCTTCCTTTTAAAGTGTATTAAGAAACTGGGAGGGTGTGGTATTTTACCGAGGGAAAATTGCCAACGTTCATATCCAGGGCCCTTGGCCTGAGACCGGGCGTCTGAAACCTCAAATTCCGAAGCAATCAGGATTTCTCCCAGACTAAAAATGCCACCACTTAGAATCGTGGCTACTTTTGGAGAAACAATGTCTTACTCCAAACTTGTATTCAGAAACTGGGAGGGTGTGGTTTTTTTCAGAGGAAAATATCCAGAGTTCCTGTCCAGGGCACTGGGCCTAAGATTGGCCGTCTGACAGCTAAAATTCCGAACGGATCAGGATTTCTCCCAGACTAAAAATGCCACCACTGAGAACCCTGGCTACTTTTGGAGAGACTGTATCTTCCTCCTAAATGGTATTAAGAAACTGGGAGGTTGTGGTTTTTTAGAGAGGGAAAATGGCCAATGTTCATATCCAGGGCGCTTGGCATGAGACTGGGCGTTCGAAACCTCAAATTCCGAAGCAATCGGGAATTCTCCCAGACTAAAAATGCCACCACTGAGAACCCTGGCTGTTCATGGAGTGCCAAAAGCCTCCTCTAAATGGATATTACAAAAGTGGTGAAGTGATCTTTATTTCACAGAGAAATAGGCCCTTCTTTGCATGCAGGGGCATGGTCCTGAGACTGGGCTTGGCCTGCTAAAATTCCAAACCTAATGTTTTCTCCCAGACTAAAGATGCCAGCAGTTAGAAGCCTGGCTACTGTTGGGGAGATCAACACTACCTCCAAACTGGTATTAAGAAACTGGGATGGTGTGGTTTTGTTAAGAGGAAAATGTACAGTGTTCGTGTTGAGGGCAATGGGCCTGAAACTGGGCGTCTGAAACCTGAAATTCCGAAGGGATCAGGATTTCTCCCAGACTAAAGATGCCACCAGTTATAACCCTGGCTACTTTTGGAGAGACTGTATCTTCTCCTAAAGTGTATTAAGAAACTGGGAGGGTGTGGTTTTTTACAGAGGGAAAATGGCCAATGCTCATATCCAGGGCCCTTGGCCTTCGATCAGGCGTCTGAAACCTCAAATTCCGAATGGATTAGGATTTCTCCCAGGCGAAAAATACCAACACTGAGAACCCTGGCTGTTCATGGAGAGCCAAAATCCTCCTCTAAATGGATATTACAAAAGTGGTGAAGTGATCTTTATTTCACAAAGAAATAGGCCCTTCTTTGCATGCAGGGGCATGGTCCGGAGACTGGGCTTCAGCCTGCTAAAATTCCAAACCTAATGTTTTCTCCCAGACTAAAGATGCCAGCAGTTAGAAGCCTGGCTACTTTTGGAGAGACCAACACTACCTCAATACCGGTATTAAAAAACCGGGAGGGTATGGTTTTTTTCAGAGGGAAAATTGCCCATGTTCGTAGCCAGGGCAATGGGCCTGAGACTGGGCGTCTGAAACCTCATATTCCGAATCAATCAGAATTTCCCTCAAACCAAACATGCCACCGTATATCATCCTGGCTACTTTTGGAGAGACAATATCTTGCTCCAAACTTGTATTAAGAAACTGGGAGGGTGTGGTTTATTTCAGAGTAAAATGTCCAGTGTTCGTTTCCAGGACCCTTGGCCTGAGACTGGGCCTTTGACAGCTGAAATTCCGAATGGATCAGGATTTCTCCCAGACTAAAGATTCCACCACTGAGAACCCTGGCTACTTTTGGAGAGACTGTATCTTCCTCCTAAATGGTATTAAGAAACTGAGAGGGTGTGGTTTTTTACAGAGGGAAAATGGCGTATGTTCATATCCAGGGCCCTTGGCCGAGACAGGCCGTCTGAAACCTCAAATTCCGAATGGATCAGGATTTCTCCCAGACGAAAAATGCTAACACTGAGAACTCTGGCTGTTCATGGAGAGCCAAAAGCCTCCTCTAAATGGATATCACAAAAGTGGTGAAGTGATCTTTATTTCACAGAGGAATAGGCCATTCTTTGCATGCAGGGGCATGGTCCTGAGACTGGGCTTCGGCCTGCTAAAATTCCAAACCCAATGTTTTCTCCCAGACTAAAGATGCCAGCAGTTAGAAGCCTGGCTACTGTTGGAGAGGTCAACACTACCTCCAAACAGGTATTAAGAAACTGGGATGGTGCGGTTTTGTTCAGAGGAAAATGTCCAGTGTTCGTGTTGAGGGCAATGGGCCTGAAACTGGGCGTCTGAAACCTCAAACTCCGAAGGGATCAGGATTTCTCTCAGACTAAAGATGCCACAACTTAGAATCGTGGGTACCTCTGGAGAGACTGTATCTTCTACATAATGTGTATTAAGAAACAGGGAGGGTGTGGTTTTTTACAGAGGGAAAATTGCCAATGTTCATATCCAGGGCCCTTGGCCTGCGACCAGGCGTCTGAAACCTCAAATTCCGAAGCAATCAGGATTTCTCCCAGACTAAAACTTCCACCACTTAGAATCGTGACTACCTCTGGAGAGACAATGTCTTCCTCCAAACCTGTATTAAGAAACTGGGAGGGTATGGTTTTTTTTCAGAGGAAAATGTCCGGTGTTCGTGTTGAGGGCAATGGGCCTGAGACTGGGCGTCTGACAGCTAAAATTCCGAACGGATCAGGATTTCTCCCAGACTAAAGATGCCACCAATAAGAACCCTGGCTACTTTTGGAGAGACTGTATCTTCCTCCTAAAGGGTATTAAATGACTGAGAGGTTGTGGTTTTTTACAGAGGGAAAATGGCCAATGTTCATATCCAGGGCCCTTGGCCGGAGACAGGCCGTCTGAAACCTCAAATTCCGAATGGATCAGGATTTCTCCCAGACTAAAAATACTAACACTGAGAACTCTGGCTGTTCATGGAGAGCCAAAAGCCTCCTCTAAATGGATATTACAAAAGTGGTGAAGTGATCTTTATTTCACAGAGGAATAGGCACTTCTTTGCATGCAGGGGCATGGTCCTGAGACTGGGCTTCGGCCTGCTAAAATTCCAAACCCAATGTTTTCTCCCAGACTAAAGATGCCAGCAGTTAGAAGCCTGGCTACTGTTGGAGAGGTCAACACTACCTCCAAACTGGTATTAAGAAACTGGGATGGTGTGGTTTTGTTCAGAGGAAAATGTCCAGTGTTCGTGCTGAGGGCAATGGGCCTGAAACTGGGCGTCTGAAACTTCAAATTCCGAAGGGATCAGGATTTCTCACAGACTAAAGATGCCACCACTTAGAATCGTGGGTACCTCTTGAGAGACTGTATCTTCTACATAAAGTATATTTAGAAACTGGGAGGGTGTGGTTTTTTACAGAGGGAAAATTGCCAATGTTCATATCCAGGGCCCTTGGCCTGAGACCAGGCGTCTGAAACCTCAAATTCCGAAGCAATCAGGATTTCTCCCAGAATAAAACTTCCACCGCTTAGAATCGTGACTACCTCTGGAGAGACAATGTCTTCCTCCAAACCTGTATTAAGAAATTGGGAGGGTATGGATTTTTTCAGAGGAAAATGTCCGGTGTTCGTGTTGAGGGCAATGGGCCTGAGACTGGGCGTCTGACAGCTAAAATTCCGAACGGATCAGGATTTCTCCCAGACTAAAGATGCCACCAATAAGAACCCTGGCTACTTTTGGAGAGACTGGATCTTCCTTGAGACTGGGCATCTGACAGCTAAAATTCTGACGGATCAGGATTTCTCCCAGACTAAAGATGCCACCACGGAGAACCCTGGCTACTTTCGGAGAGACTGGATCTTCCTGTTAAGTGGTATTAAGAAACTGGGATGGTGTGGTTTTGTTCAGAGGAAAATGTCCAGTGTTCGTGTTGAGGGCAATGGGCTTGACACTAGGCGTCTGAAACCTCAAATTCGAAGGGATCAGATTTCTCCCAGATTAAAGATGCCACCAGTTATAACACTAGCAACTTCTGGAGAGACTGTATCTTCTACATAAAGTGTATTAAGAAACTGGGAGGTATGGTTTTTAGGGAGGGAAAATGGCCAATGTTCATATCCAGGGCGCTTGGCACGAGACTGGGCGTCTGAAACCTCAAATTCAAGCAATCAGGATTTCTCCCAGACTAAAAATGCCACCACTGAGAACCCTGGCTGTTCATGGGTGCCAAAGCCTCCTCTAAATGGATATTACAAAAGTGGTGAAGTGATCTTTATTTCACAGAGAAATAGGCCCTTCTTTGCATGCAGGGGCATGGCCATGAGACTGGGCTTCGGCCTGCTAAAATTCCAAACCTAATGTTTTCTACCAGACTAAAGATGCCAGCAGTTAGAAGCCTGGCTACTTTTGGAGAGACCAACACTACCTCCAAAACTGATATTAAGAAATTGGGAGGTATGGTTTTTCAGAGGAAAATTGCCCATGTTCGTAGCCAGGCAATTGGTCTTAGATGGGCGTCTGAAACCTCAGATTCGAAGCAATCAGAATTTCTCCCAAACTAAACATGCCACCGTATATAATCCTGGCTACTTTTGGAGAGACAATCTCTTCCTCCAAACTTGTATTAAGAAACTGGGAGGGTGTGGTTTATTTCAGAGTAAAATGTCCAGTGTTCATTTCCAGGGCCCTTGGCCTGAGACTGGGCGTTTGACAGCTCAAATTCGAATGGATCAGGATTTCTCCCAGACTAAAGATTCCACCACTGAGAACCCTGGCTACTTTTGGAGAGACTGTATCTTCCTCCTAAATGGTATTAAGAAACTGGGAGGTGTGGTTTTTTTTTTACAGAGGGAAAATGGCCAATCTTCATATCCAGGGCCCTTGGCCGGAGACAGGCCGTCTGAAACCTCAAATTCCGAATGGATCACGATTTCTCCCAGACTAAAAATGCTAACACTGAGAACTCTGGCTGTTCATGGAGAGCCAAAAGCCTCCTCTAAATGGATATTACAAAAGTGGTGAAGTGATCTTTATTTCACAGAGAAAAAGGCCCTTCGTTGCATGCAGGGGCATGGTCCTGAGACTGGGCTTGGCCTGCTAAAATTCCAAACCTAATGTTTTCTCCCAGACTAAAGGTGCCAGCAGTTAGAAGCCTGGCTACTGTTGGAGAGATCAACACTACCTCCAAACTGGTATTAAGAAACTGGGATGGTGTGGTTTTGTTAAGAGGAAAATGTCCAGTGTTCGTGTTGAGGGCAATGGGCCTGAAACTGGGCGTCTGAAACCTCAAATTCCGAAGGGATCAGGATTTCTCCCAGACTAAAGATGCCTCCAGTTATAACCCTGGCTACTTTTGGAGAGACAATATCTTCTACCGAAAGTGTATTAAGAAACTGGGAGGGTGTGGTTTTTTACAGAGGGAAAATGGCCAATGCTCATATCCAGGGCCCTTGGCCTTCGACCAGGCGTCTGAAACCTCAAATTCCGAATGGATTAGGATTTCTCCCAGGCGAAAAATACCAACACTGAGAATCCAGGCTGTTCATGGAGAGCCAAAATCCTCCTCTAAATGGATATTACAAAAGTGGTGAAGTGATCTTTATTTCACAGAGAAATAGGCCCTTCTTTGCATGCAGGGGCATGGTCCGGAGACTGGGCTTCGGCCTGCTAAAATTCCAAACCTAATGTTTTCTCCCAGACTAAAGATGCCAGCAGTTAGAAGCCTGGCTACTTTTGGAGAGACCAACACTACCTCAAAACCGTTATTAAGAAACCGGGAGGGTATGGTTTTTTTCAGAGGGAAAATTGCCCATGTTCGTAGCCAGGGCAATGGGCCTGAGACAGGGCGTCTGAAACCTCATATTCCGAATCAATCAGAATTTCCCTCAAACCAAACATGCCACCGTACATAATCCTGCCTGCTTTTAGAGAGACAATATCTTGCTCCAAATTTGTATTAAGAAACTGGGAGGGTGTGGTTTTTTTCAGAGCAAATATCCAGTGTTCGTGTTGAGGGCAATGGGCCTGCGACTGGGCGTCCGAAACTTTAAATTCCGAATGGATCAGGATTTCTCCCAGACGAAAAATACCAACACTGAGAACTCTGGCTGTTCATGGAGTGCCAAAAGCCTCCTCAAAATGGATATTACAAAAGTGGTGAAGTGATCTTTATTTCCCAGAGGAATAGGCCCTTCATTGCATGCAGGGGCATGGTTCTGATATTCGGCTTCGGCCTGCTAAAATTACAAACCTAATGTTTTCTCCCAGGCTAAAGATGCCAGCATTTAGAAGCCTGGCTACTGTTGGAGAGATCAACAATACCTCCAAACTGGTATTAGGAAACTGAGAGGGTATGGTTTTTTTCAGAGGGAAAATTGCCCGTGTTATTAGCCAGGGCAATTGGGATGAGACTGGGCGTTTGACAGCTCAAATTCCGAATCAATCAGGATTTCTCCCAGACTAAAGATGCAACCTCTTAGAACCCTGGCTGCTTTTGAAGAGACTGGATCTTCCTCCTAAATGATATTAAGAAACTGGGAAGTTGTGGCTTTTTACAGAGGGAAAATTGCAAATGTTCAAATCCAGGGCCCTTGGCCTGAGCCTGGGCATCTGAAACCGCAAATTTCAAAACAATCAGGATTTCTCCCAGACTAAAAATGCCACCACTGCGAACCCTGGCTGTTCATGGAGAGCCAAAAGCCTCCTCTAAATGGATATCACATAAGTGGTGAAGTGATCTTTATTTCACTGAGGAATAGGCCCTTCTTGGCATGCAGGGGCTTGGTCCTGAGACTGGGCTTATGCCTGCTAAAATTACAAACCTAATGTTTTCTTCCAGACTAAAGATGCCAGCAGTTAGAAGCCTGGCTACTGTTGGAGAGATCAACACTACCCCCAAACTGGTATTAAGAAATTGGGATTGTGTGGTTTTTTCAGTGGAAAATATTCAGTGTTCGTGTTGGGGGCAATGGGCCTGAAACTGGGCGTCTGAAACCTCAAATTCGAAGGGATCAGGATTTCTCAGACTAAAGATGCCACCAGTTATAACCCTGGCTACTTTTGGAGAGACTGTATCTTCTACCTAAACTGTATTAAGAAAGTGGGAGGGTGTGGTTTTTTACAGAGGGAAAATGGCCAGTGTTCATATCCAGGGCCCTTGGCCTGAGACCGGGCGTCTGAAACCTCAAATTCCGAAGTAATCAGGATTTCTCCCAGTCTAAAAATGCCACCATTTAGAATCGTGGATACCTCAGGAGAGACAATGACTTCCTCCAAACTTGTATTAAGAAACTGGGAGGGTGTGTTTTTTTTTAGAGGAAAATGTCCAGTGTTCATGTTGAGGGCAATGGGCCTGAGACTGGGCCTCTGACAGCTAAAATTCCGAACGGATCAGGATTTCTCCCAGACTAAAGATGCCACCACTGAGAACCCTGGCTACTTTCGGAGAGACTGTATCTTCCTCCTAAATGGTATTAAGAAACTGGGAGGGTGTGGTTTTTTACAGAGGGAAAATGGCCAATGTTCATATCCAGGGCGCTTGTCATGAGACTGGGCGTCCGAAACCTCAAATTCAAAAGCAATCAGGATTTCTCCCAGACTAAAAATGCCACCACTGAGAACCCTGGCTGTTCATGGAGAGTCAAAATCCTCCTCCAATTGGATAATACAAAAGTGGTGAAGTGATCTTTATTTCACAGAGAAATAGGCCCTTCTTTGCATGCAGGGGCATGGTCCTGAGACTGGGCTTCGGCCTGCTAAAATTCCAAACCTAATGTTTTCTCCCAGACTAAAGATGCCAGCGGTTAGAAGCCTGGCTGCTTTTGGAGAGACCAACACTACCTCCAAACAGGTATTAAGAGACTGGGAGGGTATGGATTTTTCAGAGGGAAAATTGCCCATGTTTGTAGCCAGGGCAATTGGGCTGAGACTGGGCGTCTGACACCTATAATTCGGAAGGGATCAGGATTTCTCCCAGACTAAAGATGCAACCTCTTAGAACCTTGGCTGCTTTTGAAGAGACTGCATCTTCATCCTAAAGGATATTAAAAAACTGGGAGGATGTGGTTTTTTACAGAGGGAAAATTGCAAATGTTCATATCCAGGGGCTTTGGCCTGAGCCTGGGCATCTGAAACCGCAAATTTCGAAACAATCAGGATTTCTCCCAGACTAAAAATGCCACCACTGGGAATCGTGCCTACTTCTGGAGAGACAATGACTTCCTCCAAACTTGTATTAAGAAACTGGGAAGATGTGGTTTTTTTCAGAGTAAAATATCCAGTGTTCGTTTCCAGGGCCCCTGGCCTGAGACTGGGCGTTTGACAGCTCAAATTGCGAATGGATCAGGATTTCTCCCAGACTAAAGATGCCACCACTGAGAACCCTGGCTACTTTTGGAGAGACTGTATCTTCCTCCTAAATGGTATTATGAAACTGGGAGGTTGTGGTTTTTTACAGAGGGAAAATGGCCAATGTTCATATCCAGGGCCCTTGGCCGGAGACAGGCCGTCTGAAACCTCAAATTCCAAATGGATCAGGATTTCTCCCAGACGAAAAATGCTAACACTGAGAACTCTGGCTGTTCATGGAGAGCCAAAAGCCTACTCTAAATGGATATCACAAAAGTGGTGAAGTGATCTTTATTTCACAGAGGAATAGGCCCTTCTTTGCATGCAGGGGCATGGTCCTGAGACCGGGCTTCGGCCTGCTAAAATTCCAACCCTAATGTTTTCTCCCAGACTAAAAATGCCAGAAGTTAGAAGCCTGGCTACTGTTGGAGAGATCAACACTACCTCCAAACTGGTATTAAGAAACTGGGATGGTGTGGTTTTGTTCAGAGGACAATATCCAGTGTTCGTGTTGTTGGCAATGGCCTGAAACTGGGTCTGAAACCTCAAATTCCAAGGGATCAGGATTTCTCCCAGACTAAAGATGCCACCAGTTATAACCCTGGCTATTTTTGGAGAGACTGTATCGTCTACCTTAAGTGTATTAAGAAACTGGGAGGGTGTGGTTTTTTACAGAGGGAAAATTGCCAATGTTCATATCCAGGGCCCTTGGACTGAGACTGGGTGTCTGAAACCTCAAATTCAAGAAATCAGGATTTCTCCCAGACTAAAAATGCCACCACTTAGAATCGTGGGTACCTCTGGTGCGACAGTGACTTCCTCCAAACTGTATTAAGAAACTGGGAGGGTGTGGTTTTTTTCAGAGTAAAATGTCCAGTGTTCGTTTCAGGGCCCTGGCCTGAGACTGGGCGTTTGACAGCTCAAATTCCGAATGGATCAGGATTTCTCCCAGACTAAAGATGCCACCAGTTATAACCCCTGGCTACTTTGGAGAGACTGTATCTTCCTCCTAAATGGTATTAAGAAACTGTGAGGGTGTGGTTTTTTACTGTGGAAAAATGGCCAATGTTAATATCCAGGGCCCTTGGCTGGAGACAGGCCGCCTGAAACCTCAAATTCAAGCAATCAGGATTTCTCCCAGACTAAAAATGCCACCACTTAGAATCGTGGGCACCTCTGGAGAGACAATGACTTCCTGCAAAATTCTATTTAGAAACTGGGAGGGCGTTTTTTTTTCAGAGGAAAATATCCAGTGTACGTGTTGAGGGCAATGGGCCTGAGATTGGGCGTCTGACAGCTAAATTCGAACGGATCAGGATTTCTCCTGACTTAAAAAAATGCCACCACTGAATACTCTGGCTACATTCGAGATACTGTATCTTCCTCCTAAATGGTATTAAGAAACTGGGAGGTTGTGGTTTTTTACAGAGGGAAAATGGCCAATGTTCATATCCGAGGCCCTTGGCCTGAGACAGGCCGTCTGAAACCTCAAACTCCGAATGGATCAGGATTTCTCCCAGACTAAAAATGCCACCACTTAGAATCGTGGGTACCTCTGGAGAGACAATATCTTCCTCCAAACTTGTATTAAGAGATTGAGAGTTTGTGTTTTTTTTTCGAGGAATATGTCCAGTGTTCGTGTCCAGGGCAATGGGCCTGAGACTGGGCGTCTGACAGCTAAAATTCCGAACGCATCAGGATTTCTCCCAGACTAAAGATGCCACCACTGAGAACCCTGGCTACTTTCTGAGAGACTGTATCTTCCTCCTAAATGGTATTAAGAAACTGGGAGTTTGTGGTATTTTACAGAGGGAAAATGGCCAATGTTCATATCCAGGGCGCTTGGCATGAGACTGGGCGTCCGAAACCTCAAATTCCGAAGCAATCAGGATTTCTCCCAGACTAAAAATGCCACCACTGAGAACCCTGGCTGTTCATGGAGTGCCAAAGCCTCCTCTAAATGGATATTACAAAAGTGGTGAAGTGATCTTTATTTCGTAGAGGAATAGGCCTTCTTTGCATGCAGGGGCATGGTCCTGAGACTGGGCTTCGCCTGCTAAAATTCCAAACCTAATGTTTTCTCCCAGACTAAAGATGCCAGCAGTTAGAAGCCTGGCTACTGTTGGAGAGGTCAACACTACCTCCAAACTGGTATTAAGAAACTGGGATGGTGTGGTTTTGTTCAGAGGAAAATGCCCAGTGTTCGTGTTGAGGCAATGGGCCTGAAACTGGCGTCTGAAACCTCAAATTCGAAGGGATCAGGATTTCCCCCAGACTAAAAAAATGCCACCAGTTATAACCCTGGCTACTTTTGGAGAGACTGTATCTTCTACCTAATGTATTAAAAACTGGAAGGGTGTGGTTTTTTAGACAGGGAAAATGGCCAATGTTGATCAGGATTTCTCCCAGACTAAAGATGCCACCACTGAGAACCCCGGCTACTTTTGAGAGACTGTATCTTCCTCCTAAATGGTATTAGGAAACTGGGAGGTTGTGGTTTTTACAGAGGGAAAATGGCCAATGTTCATATCCAGGGCCCTTGGCATGAGACTGGGCGTCCGAAACCTCAAATTCCGAAGCAATCAGCATTTCTCCCAGACTAAAAATGCCACCACTGAGAACCCTGGCTGTTCATGGAGTGCCAAAAGCCTCCTCTAAATGGATATTACAAAAGTGGTGAAGTGATCTTTATTTCACAGAGAAATAGGCCCTTCTTTGCATGCAGGGGCATGGTCCTGAGACTGGGCTTCGGCCTGCTAAAATTCCAAACCTAATGTTTTCTCCCAGACTAAAGATGCCAGCGGTTAGAAGCCTGGCTACTTTTGGAGAGACCAACACTACCTCCAAACAGGTATTAAGAAACATGGAGGGTATGGTTTTTTTCAGAGAGAAAATTGCCCATGTTCGTAGCCAGGGCAATTGGGCTGAGACTGGGCGTCTGTCCTGGTTTTAGGACAGAGTTCTGCCAAAAAACGGCAGAAGTTCCCCTTTGAAATAGAGAAATCAATGTCACCCTCCGAGTGTTATAATTGTTTCAAATCAAGGACTCAAGGCAGAGATAAGGAGGTAAAAGTAACAGCTCTTTACTACTCTAACTCACAGCACAAGTAGAAAACAACAGTAATTTTTAAAATTACCGACGAAAACAGAAGAAAAAGTCAGTTGTAGTCCTTTCTTAGACGCGGACACACTCGGTCTGTGTCCGTTCCTGGGGGTGTAACTGTAGCAGGGCCAGCACAGCTGCAGGCGCAGGCGGGAGCCAGGGAGGTGGAGTGGAACAGCCGCGGCCGGGCTGGCTCAGGTGGGAGCTCTTCACTCCGATCCTGTGTCCAGATGACCAGTGTATTCCCAGAGGTAGGAAGTATTTGGTCTTTGGTGGTCAGCAGCGCCTCCGAGGTAGCAGGGCAGATGCTGGGCAGCTGAATGCAGCCGGCCCCGGGTCTCCTACCTCCTCACACCGCCGAGCAGACTGGAGAAGTTCCCCTCCCCTCTCTCTCCCCGGAAAACAGCCGGGCCCCTCCAGAAGCCTCGTGCTCCCCTGAGTAGCTCCCCCCCCTCCCGGAAGTCCCCATCCCCCTCCGGGAAGCTCCGGTCCCACCCACCCGCCCGTCCAGGGCCATCAAAAACCCTGGGCACAGCCGGCAGGTTCTGTTAGCATTACAATGGGAAAAAATTCTCCCCACTCATACATTGAAGGAACACAATCCCAAACTTCAACAGCGTCTGACACCTATAATTCGGAAGGGATCAGGATTTCTCCTAGACTAAGGATGCAACCTCTTAGAACCTTGGCTGCTTTTGAAGAGACTGGATCTTCATCCTTAATGATATTAAAAAACTGGGAGGATGTGGCTTTTTACAGAGGGAAAATGGCCAATGTTCATATCCAGGGCCCTTGGCCGGAGACAGGCCGTCTGAAACCTCAAATTCCGAATGGATCAGGATTTCTCCCAGACTAAAAATACTAACACTGAGAACTCTGGCTGTTCATGGAGAGCCAAAAGCCTCCTCTAAATGGATATCACAAAAGTGGTGAAGTGATCTTTATTTCACAGAGGAATAGGCCCTACTTTGCATGCAGGGCCATGGTCCTGAGACTGGGCTTCGGCCTGCTAAAATTCCAAACATAATGTTTTCTCCCAGACTAAAGATGCCAGCGGTTAGAAGCCTGGTTACTTTTGGAGAGACCAACACTACCTCCAAACTGGTATTAAGAAACTGGGAGGGTATGGTTTTTTTCAGAGGGAAAATTGCCCATGTTCGTAGCCAGGGCAATGGGCCTGAGACTGGGCGTCTGAAACCTCAGATTCCGAAGCAATCAGAATTTCTCCCAAACTAAACATGCCACCGTATATAATCCTGGCTACTTTTGGAGAGACAATATCTTCCTCCAAACTTGTATTAAGAAACTGGGAAGGTGTGGTTTATTTCAGAGTAAAATGTCCAGTGTTCGTTTCCAGGGCCCTTGGCCTGAGACTGGGCGTTTGACAGCTCAAATTCCGAATGGATCAGGATTTCTCCCAGACTAAAGATGCCACCACTGAGAACCCTGGCTACTTTTGGAGAGACTGTATCTTCCTCCTAAATGGTATTAAGAAACTGGGAGGGTGTGGTTTTTACAGAGGGAAAATGGCCAATGTTCATATCCAGGGCCCTTGGCCGGAGACAGGCCGTCTGAAACCTCAAATTCCGAATGGATCAGGATTTCTCCCAGACTAAAAATACTAACACTGAGAACTCTGGCTGTTCATGGAGAGCCAAAAGCCTCCTCTAAATGGATATCACAAAAGTGGTGAAGTGATCTTTATTTCACAGAGGAATAGGCCCTTCTTTGCATGCAGGGGCATGGTCCTGAGACTGGGCTTCGGCCTGCTAAAATTCCAAACCTAATGTTTTCTCCCAGACTAAAGATGCCAGCAGTTAGAAGCCTGGTTACTTTTGGAGAGACCAACACTACCTCCAAACTGGTATTAAGAAACTGGGAGGGTATGGTTTTTCAGAGGAAAATTGCCCATGTTCGTAGCCAGGGCAATTGGGCTGAGAACTAAAGATGCCAGCAGTTAGAAGCCTGGCTACTGTTGGAGAGACCAACACTACCTCCAAACTGGTATTAAGAAACTGGGATGGTGTGGTTTTGTTCAGAGGAAAATGTCCAGTGTTCGTGTTGAGGGCAATGGGCCGGAAACTGGGCGTCTGAAACCTCAAATTCCGAAGGGATCAGAATTTCTCCCAGACTAAAAATGCCACCAGTTATAACCCTGGCTACTTTTGGAGAGACTGTATCTTCTACATAATGTGTATTAAGGAACTGGGAGTGTGTGTGTTTTTAGAGAGGGAAAATTGCCAATGTTCATATCCAGGGCCCTTGGCCTGAGACTGGGCGTTTGACAGCTCAAATTCCAAATGGATCAGGATTTCTCCCAGACTAAAGATGCCAACAGTTATAACCCTAACTACTTTTGGAGAGACTGTATCTTCTACCTAAAGTGTATTAAGAAACTGGGAGTTTGTGGTTTTTTACAGAGGGAAAATGGCCAATGTTCATATCCAGGGCCCTTGGCCGGAGACATGTCGTCTGATACCTCAAATTCCGAAGCAATCAGGATTTCTCCCAGACTAAAAATGCCACCACTTAGAATCGTGGGTACCTCTGGAGAGACAATGTCTTCCTCCAAACTTCTATTAAGAAACTGGGAGGGTGTGGTTTTTTTCAGATGAAAATGTCCAGTGTTCGTGTTGAGGGCAATGGGCCTGAGACTGGGCGTCTGACAGCTAAAATTTCGAACGGATCAGGATTTCTCCCAGACTAAAGATGCCACCACTGAGAACCTTGGCTGCTTTTGAAGAGACTGGATCTTCCTCCTAAATGATATTAAGAAACTGGGAGGTTGTGGTTTTTTACAGAGGGAAAATTGCAAATGTTCATATCCAGGGCCCTTGGCAAGAGCCTGGGCATCTGAAACCGCAGATTCCGAAGCAATCAGGATTTCTCCCAGACTAAAAATGCCACCACTGAGAACCCTGGCTGTTCAGAGAGTGCCAAAAGCCTCCTCTAAATGGATATTACAAAAGTGGTGAAGTGATCTTTATTTCACAGAGAAATAGGCCCTTCTTTGCATGCAGGGGCATGGTCCTGAGACTGGGCTTCGGCCTGCTAAAATTCCAAACCTAATGTTTTCTCCCAGACTAAAGATGCCAGCAGTTAAAAACCTGGCTACTTTTGGAGAGACCAACACTGCCTCCAAACTGGTATTAAGAAACTGGGAGGGTATGGTTTTTTTCAGAGGGAAAATTGCCCATGTTCGTAGCCAGGGCAATGGGCCTGAGACTGGGCGTCTGAAACCTCAGATTCCGAAGCAATCAGAATTTCTCCCAAACTAAACATGCCACCGTATATAATCCTGGCTACTTTTGGAGAGACAATATCTTCCTCCAAACTTGTATTAAGAAACTGGGAGGGTGTGGTTTATTTCAGAGTAAAATGTCCAGTGTTCGTTTCCAGGGCCCTTGGCCTGAGACTGGGCGTTTGACAGCTCAAATTGCGAATGGATCAGGATTTCTCCCAGACTAAAAATGCCACCACTGAGAACCCTGGCTACTTTTGGAGAGACTGTATCTTCCTCCTAAATGGTATTAAGAAACTGGGAGGGTGTGGTTTTTTACAGAGGGAAAATGGCCAATGTTCATATCCAGGGCCCTTGGCCGGAGACAGGCCGTCTGAAACCTCAAATTCCAAATGGATCCGGATTTCTCCCAGACGAAAAATGCTAACACTGAGAACTCTGGCTGTTCATGGAGAGCCAAAAGCCTCCTCTAACTGGATATTACAAAAGTGGTGAAGTGATCTTTATTTCACAGAGGAATAGGCCCTTCTTTGCATGCAGGGGCATGGTCCTGAGACTGGGCTTCGGCCTGCTAAAATTCCAAACCTAATGTTTTCTCCCAGACTAAAGATGCCAGCAGTTAGAAGCCTGGCTACTGTTGGAGAGATCAACACTACCTCCAAACTGGTTTTAAGAAACTGGGAGGGTGTGGTTTATTTCAGAGGAAAATGTCCAGTGTTCGTTTCCAGGGCCCTTGGCCTGAGACAGGGCGTTTGACGGCTCAAATTCCGAATGGATCAGGATTTCTCCCAGACTAAAGATGCCACCAGTTATAACCCTGGCTATTTTTGGAGAGACTGTATCTTCTACCTAAAGTGTATTAAGAAACTGGGAGGTTGTGGTTTTTTACAGAGGGAAAATGGCCAATGTTCATATCCAGGGCCCTTGGCCGGAGACAGGTCGTCTGATACCTCAAATTCCGAAGCAATCAGGATTTCTCCCAGACTAAAAATGCCACCACTTAGAATCGTGGGTACCTCCGGAGAGACAATGTCTTCCTCCAAACTTCTATTAAGATACTGGGAGGGTGTGGTTTTTTTCAAAGGAAAATGTCCAGTGTTCGTGTCGAGGGCAATGGGCCTGAGACTGGGCGTCTGACAGCTAAAATTTCGAACGGATCAGGATTTCTCCCAGACTAAAGATGCCACCAGTTATAACCCTGGCTACTTTCGGAGAGACTGTATCTTCCTCCTAAATGCTATTAAGAAACTGGGAGGTTGTGGTTTTTACAGAGGGAAAATGGCCAATGTTCATATCCAGGGCGCTTGGCATGAGACTGGGCGTCCGAAACCTCAAATTCTGAAGCAATCAGGATTTCTCCCAGACTAAAAATGCCACCACTTAGAATCGTGGGTACCTCCGGAGAGACAATGTCTTCCTCCAAACTTCTATTAAGAAACTGGGAGGGTGTGGTTTTTTTCAGAGGAAAATGTCCAGTGTTCGTGTTGATGGCAATGGGCCTGAGACTGGGCGTCTGACAGCTAAAATTCCGAACGGATCAGGATTTCTCCCAGACTAAAGATGCCACCAGTTATAAACCTGGCTACTTTTGGAGAGACTGTATCTTCCTCCTAAATGGTATTAAGAAACTGGGAGGTTGTGGTTTTTTACAGAGGGAAAATGGCCAATGTTCATATCCAGGGCGCTTGGCATGAGACTGGGCGTCTGAAACCTCAAATTCTGAAGCAATCAGGATTTCTCCCAGACTAAAAATGCCACCACTGAGAACCCTGGCTGTTCATGGAGTGCCAAAAGCCTCCTCTAAATGGATATTACAAAAGTGGTGAAGTGATCTTTATTTCACAGAGAAATAGGCCCTTCTTTGCATGCAGGGGCATGGTCCTGAGACTGGGCTTCGGCCTGCTAGAATTCCAAACCTAATGTTTTCTCCCAAACTAAAGATGCCAGCGGTTAGAAGCCTGGCTACTTTTGGAGAGACCAACACTACCTCCAAACTGGTATTAAGAAACTGGGAGTGTATGGTTTTTTTCAGAGGGAAAATTGCCCATGTTCGTAGCCAGGGCAATTGGGCTGAGACTGGGCGTCTGACACCTATAATTCGTAAGGGATCAGGATTTCTCCCAGACTAAAGATGCAACCTCTTAGAACCTTGGCTGCTTTTGAAGAGACTGGATCTTCCTCCTAAATGATATTAAGAAACTAGGAGGGTGTGGTTTTTTACAGAAGGAAAATTGCAAATGTTCATATCCAGGGCCCTTGGCCTGAACCTGGGCATCTGAAACCGCAAATTTCGAAACAATCAGGATTTCTCCCAGACTGAAAATGCCACCACTGAGAACCCTGGTGTCACGGTGTGACTGGGGTTTGCCAATTTTAATATATTTAATTTCTTTTGGGGATCGAGTTTAGGAGTAAAGACAAAGCAGGCTCAAAGCTTAAACAGGGAACTAGAAATTTATTAACAACACAAAACAATTCAGATGGAGATTTCTAGATTATTCCCTCCTCCCCTTTCCTCATACCAGCAACATACAAAAAAAAACTTCGGTCAGTTGTTCACTTAAATAATCATTTCAGTTCGATCAAGAGAGAGAAGCTCCTTCTTTTGTTTAGGCTTAGAGGGTGTCTCACTCTCATAATCTGCACCCACCGAAACTACAAATTATGATTTTTTCCTCCCATTTTTACAGTCTTTCCAGAGCTGTATATGGGTTGCTGAAAAACACATGGGGTGTCATTTTAAAGGCAGGCTGCCATAAACACAAAAGTCTCTTCATCTCTTTCTCTATCAAATGTCTCTGTTCATATTCCAGTCCCAAAACAGAGAGAGCTTCATTTCCTGAAGCAAAAAAAATAAGTCTTCATCTCAAGCACCTAGCCTCTCCAAGTATATTTCACAGTTTAAAGGAATTTTAGTAAAGTCATAGTCCCCTTAAGCCAACAAAAAAGGTTTTCAGTTACTTATCAGTGGCATCTCTTCAATCTCTTCCATCAGGAACTTTATCTTCATTTCACTGACTTCTGTAATTTTTCTTGCTTTATTCCTTTCATTCTGGGGAGCTCAGGAGATCTAGAGTCTTATCCAGGCACTTAAAGTTAAACTTGTATCCAGAAAGTGAAGTAGCCATGCTGAAGCCACGCTGAAAACGTGGCCACCAGGGGACCAGGTGGAGATGGCTGACCTCCCTCTGCTGCGTGCTCAGCTGGGGTCTGTATCCAGACAGTGAAGAAGCTACGTGGCCATCTGGGGGCCACTTCTCAGAACGCTTGGCCATGCCAGATGGAGCAGGAAAACCGAGCCGAGCCGTGCCGCTGGGCCGGGCCGGGCCGGGCCGAGCCGAAGCCGAGCCGAGCCCCGCCGGGCTGTGCGGGGCTGGGGCCGAGCCGAGCCGGCCGGGCCGGGCGGGCCGGGCCGAGCCGGGCTCCCCCACGAGTCCGAAGCCGCCTCCGGGCATTCCTGAGTCCAGGCTGTCCTCGCCCGTGCCGGGCCGGGGCCGGGTCAGAGCTGAGTCCACTCCGGGCCTTCCCGGCCGGGAGTAATCCCGGGCTGGGCCCTTCCTCCTCCCGGGCTCAGCCTGGGCCGGGCCCCATGCTGGGACCCGAGCCCCTACCAGCTCCTCTCCTCCCCCACCGAAAACAAAAGACACAAAACTAACTTCTTTCCTGTGATTTGTAAAAGTGAAACAGCGTTCTAATTGGTTTCCTGGGCTGTCAATCACCAACCCAGGTCTCTGATTGGTCCCCGCAGCCTCAGGGAGGCTCCTAGAGGAGACCCCTGATCTCTTTGTCTCAGCAGCATGTGCTTTCCATGTGGCCTCTATGGGGCATGGGCTACCACCCCCACCTCCTTTCCATGTGTCCCCGGCACACCTGGCTGTTCATGGAGTGCCAAAAGCCTCCTCTAAATGGATATTACAAAAGTGGTGAAGTGATCTTTATTTCCCAGAGAAATAGGCCCTTCTTTGCATGCAGGGGCATGGTCCTGAGACTGGGCTTCGCCTGCTAAAATTCCAAACCTAATGTTTTCTCCCAGACTAAAGATGCCAGCAGTTAGAAGCCTGGCTACTGTTGGAGAGACCAACACTACCTCCAAACTGGTATTAAGAAACTGGGATGGTGTGGTTTTGTTCAGAGGAAAATGTCCAGTGTTCGTGTTGAGGGCAATGGGCCTGAGACTGTGCGTCTGAAACGTCAGATTCCGAATCAATCAGAATTTCTCCCAAATTAAACATGCCACAGTATATAATCCTGCCTACTTTTGAGAGACAATATCTTCCTCCAAACTTGTATTAAGAAACTGGGAGGGTGCGGTTTTTTTCAAAGTATAATGTCCAGTGTTCTTGTCCAGGGCGAAGGGCCTGAGACTGGGCGTCCGAAACCTCAAATTCCGAAGCAATCAGGATTTCTCCAAGACTAAAAATGCCACCACTGAGAACCCTGGCTGTTCATGGAGTGCCAAAAGCCTCCTCTAAATGGATATTACAAAAGTGGTGAAGTGATCTTTATTTCACAGAGAAATAGGCCCTTCTTTGCATGCAGGGGCATGGTCCTGAGACTGGGCTTCGCGTGCTAAAATTCCAAACCTAATGTTTTCTCCCAGACTAAAGATGCCAGCAGTTAGAAGCCTGGCTACTTTTGGAGAGACCAACACTACCTCCAAACAGGTATTAAGAAACTGGGATGGTGTGGTTTTGTTCAGAGGAAAATGTCCACTGTTCGTGTTAAGGGCAATGGGCCTGAAACTGGGCGTCTGAAACCTCAAATTGAAGGGACAGGATTTCTCCCAGACTAAAGATAAATACAGTTATAACCCTGGCTACTTTTGGAGAGACTGTATCTTCCTCAAAAATGGTATTAAGAAACTGGGAGGGTGTGGTTTTTTACAGAGGGAAAATGGCCAATGTTCATATCCAGGGCGCTCGGCATGAGACCTGGCGTCCGAACCCTCAAATTCCGCATGGATCAGGATTTCTCCCAGACTAAAAATGCCACCACTGAGAACCCTGGCTGTTCATGGAGTGCCAAAAGACTCCTCTAACTGGATATTACAAAAGTGGTGAAGTGATCTTTATTTCACAGAGGAATGGGCCCTTCTTTGCATGCAGGGGCATGGTCCTGAGACTGGGCTTCGCCTGCTAAAAGGGCTGGGCCCTTCCTCCTCCCGGGGCTCAGCCCGGCCGGGCCCCATGCTGGGACCCGAGCCCCAACCAGCTCCCCTCTCCTCCCCCACCGAAAACAAAAGACACAAAACTAACTTCTTTCCTGTGACTCGTAAAAGTGCAACAGCGTTCTAATTGGTTTCCTGGGCTGTCAATCACCAACCCAGGTCTCTGATTGGTCCCCGCAGCCTCAGGGGAGGCTCCTAGAGGAGACCCCTGATCTCTTTGTCTCAGCAGCATGTGCTTTCCATGTGGCCTCTATGGGGCATGGGCTACCACCCCCACCTCCTTTCCATGTGTCCCCGGCACACCTGTTCATGGAGTGCCAAAAGCCTCCTCTAAATGGATATTACAAAAGTGGTGAAGTGATCTTTATTTCCCAGAGAAATAGGCACTTCTTTGCATGCAGGGGCATGGTCCTGAGACTGGGCTTCGGCCTGCTAAAATTCCAAACCTAATGTTTTCTCCCAGACTAAAGATGCCAGCAGTTAGAAGCCTGGCTACTGTTGGAGAGACCAACACTACCTCCAAACTGGTATTAAGAAACTGGGAGGGTATGGTTTTTTTCAGAGGGAAAATGCCCATGTTCGTAGCCAGGGCAATGTGCCTGAGACTGTGCGTCTGAAACGTCAGATTCCGAATCAATCAGAATTTCTCCCAAACTAAACATGCCACAGTATATAATCCTGGCTACTTTTGAGAGACAATATCTTCCTCCAAACTTGTATTAAGAAACTGGGAGGGTGCGGTTTTTTTCAAAGTATAATGTCCAGTGTTCTTGTCCAGGGCGAAGGGCCTGAGACTGGGCGTCCGAAACCTCAAATTCCGAAGCAATCAGGATTTCTCCAAGATTAAAAATGCCACCACTGAGAACCCTGGCTGTTCATGGAGTGCCAAAAGCCTCCTCTAAATGGGTATTACAAAAGTGGTGAAGTGATCTTTATTTCACAGAGAAATAGGCCCTTCTTTGCATGCAGGGGCATGGTCCTGAGACTGGGCTTCGGCCTGCTAAAATTCCAAACCTAATATTTTCTCCCAGACTAAAGATGCCAGCGGTTAGAAGCCTGCCTACTTTTGGAGAGACCAACACTACCTCCAAACAGGTATTAAGAAACTGGGATGGTGTGGTTTTGTTCAGAGGAAAATGTCCACTGTTCGTGTTAAGGGCAATGGGCCTGAACCTGGGCGTCTGAAACCTCAAATTCGGAAGGGACAGGATTTCTCCCAGACTAAAGATAAAAACAGATATAGCCCTGGCTACTTTTGGAGAGACTGTATCTTCCTCAAAAATGGTATTAAGAAACTGGGAGGTTGTGGTTTTTTACAGAGGGAAAATGGCCAATGTTCATATCCAGGGCGCTCGACATGAGACTCGGCGTCCGAACCCTCAAATTCCGCATGGATCAGGATTTCTCCCAGACTAAAAATGCCACCACTGAGAACCCTGGCTGTTCATGGAGTGCCAAAAGCCTCCTCTAAATGGATATTACAAAAGTGGTGAAGTGATCTTTATTTCACAGAGAAATAGGCCCTTCTTTGCATGCAGGGGCATGGTCCTGAGACTGGGCTTCGGCCTGCTAAAATCCCAAACCTAATGTTTTCTCCCAGACTAAAGATGCCAGCAGTTAGAAGCCTGGCTACTGTTGGAGAGACCAACACTACCTCCAAACTGGTATTAAGAAACTGGGAGGGTATGGTTTTTTTCAGAGGGAAAATTGCCCATGTTCGTAGCCAGGGCAATGGGCCTGAGACTGGGCGTCTGAAACCTCAGATTCCGAAGCAATCAGAATTTCTCCCAAACTAAACATGCCACCGTATATAATCCTGGCTACTTTTGGAGAGAAAATATCTTCCTCCAAACTTGTATTAAGAAACTGGGAGGGTATGGTTTTTTTCAGAGGGGAAATTGCCCATGTTCGTAGCCAGCGCAATGGGCCTGAGACTGGGCGTCTGACAGCTAAAATTCCTAACGGATCAGGATTTCTCCCAGACTAAAGATTCCACCACTGAGAACCCTGGCTACTTTTGGAGAGACTGTATCTTCCTCCTAAATGGTATTAAGAAACTGGGAGGGTGTGGTTTTTTACGGAGGGAAAATGGCCAATGTTCATATCCAGGGCCCTTGGCCGGAGACAGGCCGTCTGAAACCTCAAATTCCGAATGGATCAGGATTTCTCCCAGACTAAAAATGCCACCACTGAGAACTCTGGCTGTTCATGGAGAGCCAAAAGCCTCCTCTAAATGGATATTACAAAAGTGGTGAAGTGATCTTTATTTCACAGAGAAATAGGCCCTTCTTTGCATGCAGGGGCATGGTCCTGAGACTGGGCTTCGGCCTGCTAAAATTCCAAACCTAATGTTTTCTCCCAGACTAAAGATGCCAGCAGTTAGAAGCCTGGCTACTTTTGGAGAGACCAACTCTACCTCCAAACTGGTATTAAGAAACTGGGAGGGTATGGTTTTTTCAGAGGGAAAATTGCCCATGTTCGTAGCCAAGGCAATGGGCCTGAGACTGGGCGTAGGGAATGGTCGATTGCATGCGGAAACCTATCCGAACTGGTGTTCTCCAGACAAAATACTAAATGGTCTCCAGCTAGAAGTGCCACAGTAGGCCTGGCTAATGGAGAGACCAAATACTCTTATTTCAAGAAACTGGCTGGTATGCATTTCAGGATGAACCTGAGACTGGGCTTCGGCCAAATTCCGACCTAATGGCTTCTCCAACCTCAAAATGCCAATGAACCTGCAACTTTGGAGAGATCAAATATCTCCAAACGTATTAAGAAACTGGATGGTGTGGTTTGTATAGAGAAATGTCCAGTGTTGTGTTGATGGCAAGGGCCTGAAACTGGTCTGAAACACTAAATCTAAGGGCGATTTCCCCAGACTAAAGATGCCACAGTTTAACTCCAGCTAATTTGGAGAACTGTATCCCTCCTAAATGGTATTAAGAAACTGGGAGGCTTCTCATTTTATAGGAAAATGGCCAATGTTCTATCCAGGGGGATGGCAATGATCAGTGGCTGCTTTTGAAGAGACTAGATCTTCCTCCTAAATGATATTAAGAAACTGGGGGGTGTGGTTTTTACAGAGGGAAAATGCCCTTCTTTGCATGCAGGGGCGTGGTCCTGAGACTGGGCCTCGGCCTGCTAAAATCCCAAACCTAATGTTTTCTCCCAGACTAAAGATGCCAGCAGTTAGAAGCCTGGCTACTGTTGGAGAGACCAACACTACCTCCAAACTGGTATTAAGAAACTGGGAGGGTATGGTTTTTTTCAGAGGGAAAATTGCCCATGTTCGTAGCCAGGGCAATGGGCCTGAGACTGGGCGTCTGAAACCTCAAATTCCGAAGCAATCAGAATTTCTCCCAAACTAAACATGCCACCGTATATAATCCTGGCTACTTTTGGAGAGACAATATCTTCCTCCAAACTTGTATTAAGAAACTGGGAGGGTGTGGTTTATTTCAGAGTAAAATGTCCAGTGCTTGTTTCCAGGGCCCTTGGCCTGAGACTGGGCGTTTGACAGCTGGAATTCCGAATGGATCAGGATTTCTCCCAGACTAAAGATTCCACCACTGAGAACCCTGGCTGCTTTTGAAGAGACTAGATCTTCCTCCTAAATGATATTAGGAAACTGGGAGGGTGTGGTTTTTTACAGAGGGAAAATGGCCAATGTTCATATCCAGGGCCCTTGGCCGGAGGCAGGCCGTCTGAAACCTCAGATTCCGAATGGATCAGGATTTCTCCCAGACGAAAAATGCTAACACTGAGAACTCTGGCTGTGCATGGAGTGCCAAAAGCCTCCTCTAAATGGGTATTACAAAAGTGGTGAAGTGATCTTTATTTCACAGAGGAATAGGCCCTACTTTGCATGCAGGGCCATGGTCCTAAAATTCCAAACATAATGTTTTCTCCCAGACTAAAGATGCCAGCAGTTAGAAGCCTGGCTGCTTTTGGAGAGACCAACACTACCTCCAAACTGGCAGTGGTTGAAAGGGTTGTGGTTTTTAAGAGGAAATGGCCATGTTCATTCCAGGGCCCTTGGCTGAGACTGGCGTCTGAAACCTCAAATTCAACGATCAGGATTTCTCCCAGACTAAAGATGCAACACTGAGAACCTGGCTGTCATGGAGAGCCTATAGCCTCCTCAAATGGTATACAAAACTGGGAAAGGGTTTTTTTTACAGAGGAATAGGCACATGTTCATGCCCGGGCCATGGCTGAGACTGGCTGTCTCAAAATCCTCAAACCCAATGATTTCTCCAGGTTAAAGATGCCACCCTAGAACCTGGCTACTGTTGGAGAGCCAAACTACCTCCAAATGGTATTAAAAACTGGGTGGTGTGTTTTTTCAGAGGAAAATTCTTTCATGAGGGCATGGCCTGAGACTGGGTCGCCTGAAACCTCAAATTCCAAGATCAGGATTTCTCCAGACTAAAGACGCCACTCATCATAACCATGGCTACTTTTGGAGAAACTGTATCTCTCTTTGAATAAAGAAGGGAGGATTTAGCTAGAGTAACGACTGGAGAAAAGGTTTAAGTATTTTTACAGAGGGAAATTGCCAATGTTCATATCCAGGGCCCTGGCCTGAGACCGGGAGTCTGAAACCTCAAATTCCAAGCAGTCAGGATTTCTCCCAGACTAAAATGCCACCACTTAGAATCGTGGGTACCTCTGAGAGACAATGTCTTCCTCCAAACTGGTGTTAAGAAACTGGGGGAGGGTATGGTTTTTCAGGAGGAAAACGCCCAGTGTTGTTAGGGCTGGCCTGAGACTGGGCGTTTGACAGCTAATTCCGAAGGATCAGATTTCTCCCAGACTAAAGATGTCACCAC
>JAREIS010001382.1:0-34182 GCA_030060385.1 Muscicapa striata striata
GTAATTTTAATAACTACTGTTGTTTTCTACTTGTGCTGTGAGTTAGAGTAGTAAAGAGCTGTTACTTTTACCTCCTTATCTCGGCCTTGAGTCCTTGATTTGAAACAATTATAACACTCGGAGGGGGGTGAAATTGATTTCTCTATTTCAAAGGGAAACTTCTGCCGTTTATTGGCAGAACCCTGTCTTAAAACCAGGACAACTACAGGAAATAAAATGCCTTCTCGTAACACCACTTTTTTCATAAAGGGAAAGACATAAACAGATCTTTTACCAACATCTGAATATTCATTTCTATGGGAAGATTTTTTGTCTCTTCAGGACTTCCCCGTTATTATACATATTTATTCCAAATTACTGGAAATATACTTAGTTATGGCCTGCTTTTTAAAACAAGAAGGAAACTTTTCGGTGCTTTGCCTTCAAGAACTTACATGACAAGTGATTACAATGACAATTGATCAGATGAAATGGGCTTCAAATTTGATTTTGATCCTATTGCTTTGTTGATTCCAAGGAAGTCTGACAGACACCCCGGCTGCTTGTTCATTACTTATAATAGTTTGTCTGTATGATTATGGACTGATAAATCAAAGAAAATATGAAAGATCCATTTATATATACAGGCAAACATCCCAAAAAATGTTAGACCAAAGCTGAAAGAGCTTAAAAGCTCCCACAGAGAAAAAGTCCAGGCAAAAGAAGAGTCCTTCTGAAAGAAGAAAAGATGAGATGCCTTAATCATTTGCAGAGGACAGTCCTCAGACAAGTCAGACGCTGCCCATGCGTCTGACCCTTTTGCACTTCTGTGTCTCAGAGCCCAGGACACAATGCCATGGGGGTATATGTTGCTGGGATGATCTGTTCATGTATGTGTTTAGCATGAGCTGCAGAAAAGTGCTTAGACACCTAAACACCTTTGTGGCTGTTTATCAATGTCTTGCATTTGGTATTCAAGTTCACCTGTTGTATATTGATCCTGAAAGTTTAGCTCACAGATTGCCACTTCCTCGTCACTAATAAATCCATAGGCCACTTTGTCCAGGAACACACCTGGTGCAGGCAGCCCTGTTGCAAGCTGCAGTGTGAGATGCAGACTGAGCTCTGATGGGAGCCCAGAAAGACAAGAGGCCATGAGCTGTCAACCCTTCACATAGCAAAGGGTACAAGAAACGGACTGATTAAGGCACCTCCTGCTGTCACAAGCACTTTTTTCCACCGTTTTCCTTTTATAAACTCATCCCACCAGTCCCACCAGTTTGTTTTAAATAAGAAGGGTCCACGTTTGGATGGGAACGTGGGCTAATTTATGAATGTCAGTTGTTATATTTGTAATTATTTTGCTATGATCGTCAATTTCTACGCAGCACTCTGAAGAATTAAGTTTTCCACAGACACCTCCTTCTGCTGCTAATAAACAAGCTAGGGCCAATTGATTTTGATAGATCACAGTTCTCATTTGTCTGGCCTGCGCATTAAGGAGGTCTATAGTGAAGGTGGATTGGTTAGAAATGATTTCTAGTAAGGCTTGCAGGTGAATAATTCCTTTTAACATGTATATTGGGTTCCTACATCCCCATGATCCGTCCTGGGCCCAGGTGGCAGGGCCGTAAGTAGCTGTAATTCTTTCCGGTGGCCATTCTTCCTCTCCCCACATCTGTGTGCCCCCTATTTGTATTTCTCTCTTTTTTCTCAATAATTCTTCATAAAGGGGCACTCCCAGATGTTGCCCTTCAGCCCGGGGGAGGAGAAAAAAGGAAGGTTGGATGATTCCCAAAGTGCAACTCCCTGCCCAGCCTTTCGGAAGGACTACGTAAGCTGTTTTTCTGCACAGCCAGTAAAGGCCTTTTGGGGCTCTCCAATACTGAGGTTGTTTTTCTAATTTGAGACTGGTTTGTGTCCAGAATTTAGATATTTGGGGTACAACTAGAAAAGGGTTTGGGTCCCGGGTAATACATCCATATAGCTTTTCTATTTCAATATATGCACACCCTGATTTTCGTGTTTTACACCAATACAAACTCGGGGGCTTAGGGATCCACCATTGGTGGGTGTTATTCAACACGTAATACCTTTTGCAATTGATCTCACCTAGCTACACGGTATAATCTGGACCTCTTCTCCAGATGCATTCTTTTCCCATTACTTCAGATCTTAGACTCCATACCTCTTCTTCAGGTCTGCCATCAGGTTCGGGTTTTCCTTTGTCTAATAACTTAAGTACATTCTGTGGACTTAGGGGGATCCCTTCCATGGCCAGACTTCGGCCATCCCGGTGTCCCTGCAAATCCAACAATTGGACACGTTGAATTCATGACTTATTTTTCATGCAAGGTCTAAAAACAAATTCTTCCCACCCACCATTTGAATTTCGGGACCCCTTTTGATTACGCCAGTTATTTCCCTTTCTTTAATCAAATCTGGTTCATAAACTTTACTGTTCACTTTTTGTTCTTTTGGTTCATTTTGTGAACAGATCCATTTCTCCTTCACTGGGCATTCCCCTAGCAATTTTTCTTTAAAATTTCCTATATTTTCTGCTAGCCAATAGGTTTTCCCATCCTCAGTACAGGTTGTTAATAAGCAGAAGTTGATACAAATAGGGTTCGGGTTAGTATGGATCCTGAGGACGGCCGTTGGACTATCTCCTGCATATAAAGGATAAGAGCATTTATCACACGGACCAGTTTCTCCCCCACTGATGTTCAAAAGCAGGAGGATTAGCACTAACGGGGGTCCGGTACCGGCCGCTCTCTCACCCATGTCTCCCCTCTATAACTCCATAGAGGATCCGCGACTGGCCAGTGGGGATACGGTCCGGTCCGGTCCTGCCCCTCTTCCCTTCCGGTGATGGTCTTACCAGCTATTATCCAGCTGCAGGAGTTTCCTTTCCCTCCTTGTACCAACTTGCTCTTTCTTTCTTATTTGGGATTGAATCACTAAAGGTGTAGGGGAATGTTCTATTTTCTTTCTTTGGACCTGTAATAACAGATACCAGAGATTTAGTAAATACATATCTATTATTCTTGAGTTAAAAACGTTTACATTTTAAAACTTTCTAAATTTAAAACTTCTTTTAACATCTTAAAAACCCTTAATAAATACTTTTAATACTTTTCATAAATACCTTTTAAGTTATAACTTTTTCTAACACCAAAAATCTTTTTTGGAATTAACACTTTTTATAAAATATCAGTCTATTTCATTTGATCTTTATGTTTTGTCTGAGGATGTCCTTAAAGGCTTTTTCCTTAGTGATAATTTTGTTTCAGTCACTTTGTTGGTGTCCACGCGGCTGGAGCAGAAGATGGCTCTAGGGGTGGAGGAACCGGACCCTTTTCTTTTTGTCCTCTGCTTTTAACACTAATACTCTTGCAAGCATCTTCTCTCCTTCTGGTACTACTCCTATATCTAATTGCACTTGTAAGTCTTGACATAACAAATTGCAACCTGCCCACAGTATATAAAATAAATCAACACTTGCATCCCTAAAATTTGCATTCACAGTAACTCTTTCTGTTACTGAAACATCGAATGGCTCCCCACTAACCCCTTTCACCTTACAGGTACATTTACATGATTGACAACCCTTTGGAAACGTGAGTACACTTGATCGGTCTGCTCCGGTATCTGTTAAAAACTCAAATTTTTCCCCCTGGGCTCCAACTTCCAAGTTTATTAAGGGCTCTACTTCATCTTCATCTAACTTTGTTCCCAGGGGGTAGAGACCCTGACACCCCTAATCAGCAAATTCACCAATTTCAGTCTCTTTGTAAATTTTCAAATCTTCTTTCCACTTTGGACAGTCCCTTTTATAATGTCCTTTTCCCTTTCAATAAAAACACTCTCCATTAAAGGGCTCCCTAGAGATCCTCTGTAACCTCGTTTCTTTTCCTCTCATTTCTCTTTTCTGTTCTCCTTTTTCTACATCTCTGCTTTCCCAAGCTATAGCGACCATAATTCTAGCTTTTGCTTTTATTTTCTCTTCTTCCCTCCTCAAGTATACTTTTTGTGCTTCTTTTGACAATTCATTGACGGCACTTCAGAGGCCGTTAACGGAGCATTTACAAAGCCAATACCTCCTTGGGCGCCCCCCACAGGTACCTCTCTCAATGGGAATAAAGTTTTTGTATTTTCCTGTTCCTGGGAACTTTTCCTCACCTGATATCTGGTGTTATAATCGTGGCTTTTTACATTTTCTGCTATTTTCTGTTTTTTCCCTGCTACCATACATTCGCACACTTGACAGCCTATATTTCCATGCTTAACTTGGGTTTCTTCACTTGTAGATTCATCTTTAAGGATGATCTGGGGTACGAGGGGTAATTGAGGTGGAGGAAATTAGGATAAAAGAGGAACTAAACGGTTAGGAAGGGTTTGAGGTATGGGAAGAAGAGGAGGAGGCTGAGGGAGAGGTGGAGTTGGAGGATCCGAGTGTTGCGACACAGGAGTGTAGAGTTGGACTGCTGCAGGGATAGGAGAGGGAGGAGGTGGGAGGCATTCCAAAGGGTCTTATTTCTTCCTGGATTCTGCATCTGTTCCTATATCTTTTTCTTTTGCATTTTGCATATTTGAACATCTTTTTTCAAGATTTCTTCATTTAGCCAACAGGCTGCGTATTGTAGCTTGTCTTTATTTCTAGTTTCTTTGAAATTAACATGCTTTTTTAAAGCTACACATATCCACTTATCTCGAGACCCGTACCAAGGCCAATATACAGGTCCCTCTTGTATAATTTCTCTGGCCAAATTTCCCTACAATAATTTATCCTTTCTATTTTATCCAATTTCTTCAGCTCTTCATCATTTTCCCAGTTTTCTAACATTCCACCCAAGGGACTATTGGGAGGAATGTTCTTTAATAAGGTCTTCCCTCTCCTCTTCTTAGTTGCCCTTCTGGTAATGCATTGGTCCATGGTTCTGACCTTTGCTAAAATCAACTGTAAATAGAAAAAGGGTAAACCAAAAGGAGGGACTGCAAACTGACAAATGCAACATCACAACTAATGGGTGGGGAGATTTAAGAGTGGGAAACTGGGATAGGCATAAAAGGAATTAGAAACTGTAATGATTCCCTATGATGGGAAAAATTACAGTCGTGGGAGCCACAACTGAAACACTGTATCACAGCAGGTTGTGGGAAACTTCACTCAAAACAATAGGGCTGCTCCTCTCTGGCTCTTTCGGCATATTCTAGATGACGTCTTAATCCTGTGCCTGGAGAGTCCCCCCTCAAGTGGCACTCTTCCCTACTCACACCCACAACCCAAAATGGTGCACTTCAACAATTACCAAGCACTACCTGAGCGCCCGCACCACAACCACACTCCTACACAGATCCACAACTCCACTACACTCCAAAGCAAATAAAGGCCCTTCTGCAAGTTAAAAATTCCACACAACCTCATGGGTGGATTTGGGGATTCTTGGCCATCACGTCACCCAAAACCTCAACACACCAACCTTCTGACTTTGCTCAATTCCTTCAGAATCAAATAGGCATCTTTAGAACAGAAAAATGGTGTAAACCAATAAATAAAACTAATCAAAAATCTTTAGAGACGAAACTAAAAATGGAAAATAATTATATAACACTTAAATCACAAAGGAAATTGCAAACGCCAACTAAACAGGTAAATTGTCAGTAAATAAACAGTTGTCCCTACCCGGCAGGTTCTAAATCTCCGATGCACCCACTCCTAGTGAGTGGGTGGGCCTCTCCCAGCCGGCGACCTGTGCCCTCCCCGGTCTGTCACCGCGCTGCGAGGTATTTCCCCCAGCCAGCCCCCGGTTTGCCGCACGCCAAACCACTGGCCTGGGGTTCTATTTCCCCTTGGGTGCGCCACCTACTTCCCCCTCCTGCCAGAGGAGGAACAATCTGTCAACCGGTGGCCCCGCCTTTCAGCTTGTCTCCGGGTGACAGTCTTTGGCCTCTTGGGATCACCACCCACCACCCAAGGGTCCTAGTTCCCCTCCCACTAGGAGACGTCTCTCCCTTCCTAGGGGAACCACCCTCCGAGCTGCCCCAGTCAGGCCAACCTCTGCTTGGGTCCCACCCCGTGCACTGGTTTCCAAGTCAGAGGTTTGCCTATCCCTTGACTGAAACACCCCAGGGAGCCTCCTCCCTGGAGAAACGGGAGCTTACCCGGCTTGGGGCCCCTCGCCCCCACTCGCACTCACTCACCGCGAGCCCCACTCCCTCTCGGAGGGTCCTCTCCGTCTGGGTTGCCGGGTCCTCGGTTGTTCTTGGGCGTATCCAGGAGTCCATCCATGGTCTCAGGAACATCTGGCTCCAAGGTGGCGAAAAACAGCCGTACGTGTCTTCCTAGGTCCTGTCCCTCCCTGGGACCACTTCAGGGCAGGGATATCCCGGACGGGCCCCCAAAAAGTGTTGTTATAAGTGAGGCCTACGTCTTTTTCGCAAGACCAACTCGTTTATTGAAAACAACAACTGAGAACGGAGGCCCCAGGTAAGCCAGAGCCCCACGCAGGAAGGAGAAAAATAAAACTCAAATACTGTAACACTGGGCGTTCTCTCAGGCGCCAAGCAGCGTCAGAAGGCCGGGCTCTGAGCCCCGAGCAGTCCTTTTATACCCCCTCCTCTTGGCTGATTAGGTCACCTTTCAATCCCTCCTGGGATTGGCTCCCTCTTCGCCGGCCGTTCTGATAGGCTGGAGGGCCATCCAATCATTGTTCAGGCTGCTGCGCTCACCCAGTAACATCGCTCTTTGAGAAGGTTCCAGCTGAACCTGTCAGTGAACGGTCACTCGTCCCTGCCCTTGACAGAACCACTCAGACTGCAACGCCCACCCTTTGACAGATGATCACAGCCCCGCCCACTGCAACCTCCCCAACTGCTAAATGATACAGTGTCCTTTACCTAATTAACCTAAGATCAGACAAAGTATATTTAGCATGGATGAAAAAGGGATACAAAGAGGCTCTTTCAGTTTAGTTTATTCCGTGGCGATGATATGGCTGGAAAGAGACAGAGACCCTCTGGGAATCCCGTCTTCAGGGGAAAGGGAATGGGGAGTGGTTTTGGCTGCCAGCCAATGGGATAGGGACACGGGGGATTGGGGATCAGAATACAGGAACTCTTAAGGTGCTGCAAGGTCACCAGGAAAGGTCAGGGAACAGGAAAAGGGATAGGAATTCTGGGATGAGCCGGAAGATGTCAGGGTATATGAATCCTTCCTTATACCTCAGTTTATCAAATTACAACATCTCCCCGATTTTTGTTTTTTAAGTAGGGGGATGACTTTAAACTAATTCTAGTCCGAATTTTATTTTGACCACCATTTGAGATGAGTGGGAGAGTTAGACTGTCTTATATTAGTCAATTCTATATGATTGTCTGCTGAGGTAGAAGAAATGATTCCATTAATGGCCTTAAATATTAAATGACGTATGATCCCAAATGCCATAGCTACAAGGAAAAGAATAACAACAAGCAACATAATAGTTTTGGCTATGGAAGTCCACCACCCAGAAAACCCCCAGCCCTTAAACAGTTCATTAATCCAGTCTTCTGATTCTTGTTTCACTTGTCCAATCAGGTGCTTCATATCTCGCAGAGCAGCGTGGACATTAGGAGCCTTTGAAGTCAGATTCATGCAGCAAAGCCCTTCAAACTCCTGGCATTCATGTCCATGTAGTAATAGGAGAAAATCTATTGCAGCACGGTTTTGTAGTGTTGCCTGCCTGGTTACTTCTTCATCTTCTAGGATGGAACTGATGGCAGTTGAAGTTAAATTTGCTTGTTTAACTACCCAACACTCCAGGTGACCTAATTCACCCAGAGCTTTTGCTGCTGCAACCCATGGAAGAAATACAGACACAGCAATTCTTTTCGATTTTGCCCAATGGAAAATTTCTGCATCACAATTTGGGTCCAGATTATCTGCACTTCTTTTTTGTATTTTATTACCAGATTTGCTTTTGTGTGTCCAATCACTAATTAAGGTTTTGTTGGGTGCTAACAAGGACAACCGCCCTATAGTACATGGTCCCCCCAGAAGATTAGAAGGAATCCCTGCCCACGCCCGGTCCCCACAAATTAAAAACAATCCCTTTGGTAGAATTTTGGGACTTGTATGAACTGGATCTTTAGCTGGAATATGGTTTGTGTAAGTACACCACTTTGTGGCCATAAATTCCTTACGAAATTGTCGGATGAGATGAAAGCCTTTTGTGTCAGTGAGTGTTGGATAATCTTTGAAATGAATGCAGTATGTTGCTGGGTAGGAACCAAGCAGTTCTAACTCTTGGGGTTCCTGGTCTGCCTTGGGTAATTTTGGCAGCAAGTCCTTTACAGGATTACCTATGATCTGTGCTGAGTGCCTAGGTGAAATAGTGAATGGTTCAGGTGATTTATTAGGCAAGTGTATGTCAAAGCTGCCTAAATACTCACTAACTTTAAGTGGGACTCCTACCAGGCAGGTGGACATAGGATCTGTTGCTGCTGCAGTGGACAGACATATGTTTTCCTGTTTGAGTGTCTGTGCCAGGGTTACCCAGATGTTCTGACGTGGCTGAGGGACGATCCACGCAGCTACGACATTGTTCAAAGCTAACAAGAAGACAACTTGGATGGGGTTCTTCACAGGGTTAACTCGAGGGTAGCTTTTTTCTAAAAAGAAAAACAAACATTTTAAAACATGTTATGAGTCCTTGTCTGCTTGAGGGTATTCCTTTATGAAGTTTTTGTTTCCTTTTCCTCTGCGGCGTCTTCTTTTGGAAGCAAAGGTTACTTGCTTCTCATCTCCTTCTGCTGTAGCTGGAGTTTTGGGGACAAAAGGCTTTACCCATTTCTGAGGAATCCATCTAGGTCCTGAGGGAGTTGATACACATGCATAACCCCTTCCCCAGGTTACCAGCTCATAGGGACCTTTGGTTTCCCATGTTTCTGGGTCCCTAATCAAAACTGGTGGATGCTGAGACAATTTAAACTGTTTACTGCTGTTAAAATTACGAACCACAGGAGGACTCATATTTTCAAATGAACAGTTTAAGAAATTGATTGTAAACAATGCTTTACAGAGCTTTTGCTGGGGAGACATCCACACAGTAGAACTGCTTTGTCTAGCTAGAACCTGTTTGAGTGTCTGATGTGTGCGTTCAATCACAGCTTGGCCTGTAGGGGAGTGTGGAATGCCTGTCTTATGGTTCACTCCCCAATGCTGGATGAATTCCAGGAACTCCTTGGAAGTATAAGCTGGGCCATTATCTGTTTTTATTTCTCTAGGGATCCCCAAAACTGAGAAGGCTTGTACTAGGTGTTGTTTTGCATGTACTGCCTTTTCCCCTGCATGAGCTGACGCATAAACTGCACCTGAATATGTGTCTATGCTCACATGAACATATTTTAGGCGTCCAAAACTAGGAATGTGTGTGACGTCTGTCTGCCACACTTCACAGCTGCCTAGGCCCCTGGGGTTAACCCCCATACCCAGCGATGGCATGGCCTGGAGCTGACAGCTGGGACAGGTAGCGACAATAGCCCTGGCCTGACTCCGTGTTATCTGGAATTGACGGACCAAACCTGGTACATTCTGGTGGTATTGCTGATGGCTCAGCTTTGCCTGTTGGAAGATGTCAGGAAGGCATGCCTTTTCTGCTGGAGCTGCCAAGGTGTCTGCCATTTGGTTTCCTTCTGCGATCTCACCTGGCAAATCTGTATGCGACCTCACATGCATCACATAGAAGGGATGTTCTCTGTGTGAAACCAAATAGATTAGTTTTGATAACAGCTTAAAGAGCTGCTCATTATCAATGTCTTTGAGCACTGCCTGCTCCGCTCTGGACACCACCCCAGCGACATACGCAGAATCTGTTACCAGATTTAGAGGTTCTGAGAATTTCTCAAAGGCTCTTACCACGGCTGCCAGCTCTGCAATCTGGGGTGACCCCTCCACAAACTCAACATCAGCTTCCCAAAGCTGAGTCTGTGGATTTCTCCAAGCCATCACCGACTTGTGGGAGTTCCCTGATGCATCTGTGAATACTGTGAGTGCCTTGAGTGGTGTTCTGCTCCTCTTCTCACGAGGTATGAGGTGGAATTCCTCATTGAACAACTTATGAGCTGGGCTGTGAACAGATATCTGTCCCGTGTAGCTGTCCAGAGATATCTGGAGGCTGGCATTGCTCTGCAACAAATGCTCAAACATCTCTTTTGTTAGCCTTTCAGGAGAATTCTTTCCCTCCCCAGAAAGTTTAATTGGCAGGTGTATGCATGTGAAATCGCACCCAGACAGTTCACTCAGCCTCATCCTTGCTTTTTGAATCAACTGAGCCATAAGTTCCTGTGGCTGTGTAATAGTTTTGGATCTTTGGTGGGAGAGGAAGACCCATTCTATGATTAAGAGTGAGTCTCTCTGCCCCTCTATCCACTGAAATATTAAACCATGTAAGTGTGGCAATTTCCCCAAAACAATGAATTTGAAAGGCAGTTCAGGTTGATAGCGGTGAGCTTGCCTTTCAGACAGAGCTTTCTGTACCTTTCCAATTGCAGCCTTTGCCTCTGGTGTCAGTTCCCTAGGAGAAACCAGCTCTCTGTCCCCTTTCAATAAATTGAAAAGGGGTTGTAAGTCCTCATTAGTGAGGCCTAACCAAGGTCTTACCCAATTCAGCGACCCACACAGGGAATGGAGATCTGCAAGAGTTTTAGGATTACAATTAATTTCTAATTTCTGTGGAACTATGGTCCTGGCAGTGATCTCTAGTCCCAGATATTTCCAAGGAGGCATCCTTTGAACCTTGTCATCCTGTAATTGAAATCCAGCAGAGGTTAAAACTTTAACTACTAGGTCAAGCGTGTGTTGAAGTATGGAATTGTCAGGAGCACACACCAGCACATCATCCATCTAGTGTAGTATTATGGCATCCCTTCTCTGTGCACGGACAGGAGACAACAATGAAGCTACATACCACTGACAGATAGCAGGACTACACTTCATGCCCTGTGGAAGCACTTTCCAGTGGTATCTCTTCATTGGAGCCTCTCTGTTCAATGATGGCACTGAGAATGCAAACCTAGGAGCATCTTCAGCGTGAAGTGGTATTTGGAAAAAACGATCTTTGATATCTATTACTGCCAATTGCCAATCTCTAGGTAACATAGTTGGAGAAGGCATCCCAGGTTGAGGAGATCCCATGTCCTGAATTACTTTATTAATTTCTCTAAGATCATGTAATAATCTCCATTTGTCTGTCCCTGGTTTTTTTATTACAAAAATTGGGGAATTCCAGGGACTTGTTGTTTCTTCGATATGGTTTTTGGCCAATTGTTCCTCTACAAGTTTTTCAAGTGCCTGTAACTTTTCTTTCCTTAGCGGCCACTGTGTTGTCCAGACAGGTGTGTCACTTAGCCATGTTAGCTTCCGGACCCGGCACTGCACCGTGGCCGCTTCTAAAAATCCTTAGGAGTTTTTGGAATTATCATTTTAACTCCCCATTGTGACATGGCATCTCTTCCCCACAAGGGACACTTGTAATCTATTACAAATGGACGTACACTGGCCAATCTGCCGTCCGGTCCCTCAATTTGTACAATGCGTTTTGATATTTGTGCCAATCTAACCCCTCCCATACCCTGAATTTGTCCAGCTACAGGTTGCAGTTCCCAATGTGAAGGCCACATCTTTTCAGGTATTATGGTTACATCTGAGCCTGTATCCAAAACACCCTTCACATGTAGATGGTCTGAACCATGTGTCATGTTGCATGCCAGAGAAGGCTTGTTCTCCTTCACTGTCTCTGCCCAGTAAACCTCTGGTGATTTATCTTTTGCTGTGATATTTGCTGGAATAGGAAGAGCTTGGGCTATAATTTGTCCCTCACTTAAATAGAAAGGTGCTTGTGGACAACGAGCTATTATGATAACACCAGATATTTTTCCCTTCATGGTCATAGGAGCTATTTCAATTTCTACAGGTGTGTGTGCAGTGTCTCCCACAACAAAATACTCACTCTCCATGTGGCAAATCGACATATCAATTAAGGAGCTTGAGATGTCCACTGTAATGACCGTCCACTCAGCAGACCTGAAATGAAAACCTTTGGTAGTCTGTAGTCTAATACGGCCACAGAACTGCCTGTCTTTGTTAAAAGAACATTTAACATTTACATTATCCATTACACCCACATTGTCCATCCCACCCTCCCCCTTTGCTTTTAAGAGAGAGGCTTTTGCTACAGTATAGCCTGCAGAATTTATATCCTGGCGCTCTATGGTGTTTATAGCAGGCCTGTGCCTCAGTTCTAGTTTTTTTGTTTGTTGATCTTTTTCTGTTTCATGTTTTGAGGACAGTCCCTAGCAAAATGTCCTTGCTGCTGGCACTGGAAACAGGTGATTTTCTTTAGCTGCTCTGATGATAACTGCTGCTTCTTCATCTGTGATGGTTCAGGTGCTGGAAGCTTAGGAGGTGCTGGACTCGGAGTCCTCTCAGGAGCACTGAGTAGCTCTGCTTTGCGGGTGCAGGCTTCTATCATCTGTGCTAGGGTTGGTTCTGGATATAGTGGCAGGCTTAGGATGACCCTCCGGCAGGCTTGATTGGCGTTTTTCTCTGCTAATTCCTTAATCAGTTCTGCCTGCATGGCTGGATTGTGGACCTGACGCTCCACCTGCGTCTTTAACCGATCTATAAAGCTCAAAAAATTCTCAGAAGGATATTGTTTAATATTAACATAACTAGTAGTTACTTCAACTGTTGGCAATTTAATAAAGGCCTGTTCAGCTACTTCACAAACTTTATCTAAAATAAATCTAGACAATAACCGAGTTTGCTTTTCAGGGCTATGTATGTCACCCTCCCCACATAAATGCTGTAATGTAATTTCATTATCATCAGCATCCTTAGCATGTTCAGGATTTTTGTGAATTTCTGTCAAAAGACTGCCCAAAGAACGTTTCCAAATATTAAACCATAATTCATATTCAGCTGGGGTAAGCAAACACCTGAAAAGGTCCTTTAAATCATGCGGAACCAATTCATTTGATGTAAAAGTTGCTCTCATAATTCCCTTAAATATTTCACTTTGCCTCCCAAATTCCCTTTGTACCTTACAAATTTCTTTTTTATCTTGGTATGATAATGGTTGATATGTTCTTTTACCATTCTTTTTCCCCACATATTCTACTGGTGTTAAATTATAAATCATATTAGATTCAGGGTTAATCGGTAAGTTAGGGGTTAATTGGTTCTGTACCTCTGCAGGCTGTGGCTGTGTAGCTGCTACACGTGCTTCCCCTCCCCCACCCTCAGCTTCTGCACTCCCGGAGCTTTCCTGGTTCTCCTCCCTCCCGGTATTAGTGAAAGAGTTACAATGCGGCCTGGAAACAGAAGCCTGATAAAATGGATTAAAACAACCTGGAAAATATTGAGCAGAAATGGGAATTGGATGCAGGAAAGGATTATTGGGAGAAAAAGGCATGTTACAGTTAGGATTTAGTACAGGTTTTTCCCTTTGCAGAGAGGAAAGCTGAGGTTCTAAATTAGTGTGCTCAGATGGAATTGTTGAGAGGGAGGTGTACAGCGGTAAGTTTGTATCAGGTTGTACAGGGGATGCTAATTCAGTGTATTTTGGAGGATCATTGGTTTTAGTAGTTTCTTGAGGTAATTCTGATTTCTCTTTTAATTCAGGGACAGGAGGTTCCGAATTAGTTAAAGAGGAGTTTAAAGAATTTTCCTGTGGTTTATCTTGGTTTTCTAATTGTGATAAGTGTTTATGAATATTTAAAAATATAGGCAAAAATAAAGCAGCATTGGTATCACCTTTCTGTATTTTAGAAGTTAATAAATCTCCAACACTGTCCCAAAATAAAACCGATTTGATATTTTGCTTATCAAATTCTATAATTTCTCGAGACAACCAAATAACAAACTTTCCAATCTGTTTCTTAGAAAATACAATATCTTGTACATCTAGCATTTCTTTAAGCTGGGTAACAATACTCTTTTGGTCTGCTGAAATATTCCCCCCCATTCCGATGTTATAAAACACAAACAGCACGATTCCCTGTCTTTCGCAGAAAAGTTACAAATTAACAGCTGGTTGCAAAACCCAGGTGTGTGAGTATGGGGGTGCTGAGCTTTTGTTATTCACCACGTGGCTTAACTGTGACTACACAGACGGTCCCAGGGATCCCTCTGCAGAGAACACACCGGCGTCTGTGCTTAGGGTCACAGCGTAACCCCCGCCAGGCAGCGCCGGCAGAACGCGTGTGTGCCGGCCGGGATTGCGCAACACCGGCCACGTGTTCCCCGCTGCACGCCTGAGCTGGTGCCGCTTCCCACCCGCGGGTACAAACCCCCCACGAGTCTCGGGCTATCCGTTTAAAAAACCCCCTCCCCTGTACCTCGGGGCTAACTCTGGGGTTCCCACCTCCCCGAAGGGATATGTTACCTTACCAAACCGAGCGCGGTTTTTGCTGTAACTCTGCAAAAGTTCCGATCCAAAAGCGGCTTTTCCGAAGATGCGAAGAAGTTATCCGCTTCACCCTCCTGTGTTTAAAGCCGTTAAAAAACAGCTGCAAGCACGGAGGAAGTTGTATCACCCGACTGGCCTCTTTTAAAGTCCTAAAACAGCGAACTTCAGGCTAATTGGGGTTCAAAACAGCCCAAACAAGACAGGCGCCAACTGCTAAAAGATACTGTGTCCTTTTCCTAATTAACCGAAGATCAGACAAAGTATATTTTGCATGGATGAAAAAGGGATACAAAAGAGGCTCTTTCAGCTTAGTTTATTCCGTGCCGGTGACATGGCTGGAAAGAGACAGAGACTCTCTGGGAATCAGGTCTTCAAGGGGACGGGGAATGGGGAGTGGTTTTGGCTGCCAGCCAATGGGATAGGGACACGGGGGCTTAGGGATCAGAATACAGGAGCTCCTAAGGTGCTCCAAGGTCACTAGGGAAGGTCAGGGGACAGTAGGAAGAGGGATAGGAATTCTGGGAGGAACCGGAAGATGTCAGGGTATGTCAATCTTTCTTTTACCTCAGTTTATCAAATTGCAACAGAAAACTTAGGAGATATCCAGGATTTACCTTAATATTTACTTATCTCCAGTTATAAGAGTATCTCAAATGCTGCCTGTGGACCTTTCCCAGCTGATCCATCCCTTCAGATCACCAAGGTGAAGGGAGATGTGGTACCTGTCACATTTTTGGGCAACTGGTATCTCACTATGAAGGCTGAAAAGATTTTCTGCTGCAAGATCCACAAAACACAATGCACATACATTTTATAGAACACATTGTCCTTGCCTGTGACATTTTTCTATAGCCAAAGCCAAAGCACCAAATAACAGATGGTAATGATACAACCTAGCACAAAATTAGGAAATCAGTTGATGTGGTAAAAGCATTGGTCCACAATAGGACCCTGGATAATCAGACCATGAAGAGGGACTGAGCTTGGATCACCCCCTTGGATTACATCACAATCAGTGCATGATTACACCGGACAATTCATCGGACCTATTGAATTCCTGCAGTATAATCAACTATCCCCATGTGTTCGGATCAATTTTTATTGCTATTAGGTATTTTCTCCCCTTATAGCTTAACCCAAAGCCTAGCTTAGTCTTACAGGATTTCTCAGGTACAGCAGTCACACTCAAAAACCCAGTAGCCTCAGCTAAGAGATATTTTGGTCATTTATGGCTCAGCAGCTCCAGGACCAACTTAACAGACAAGGCAATGCCAGCCTTCTCAGAGGTGGGAAAGGACAAGAGAGAGCAGACGTTCTGGAGAGGTTTAAACTGCGCCAAGGGCCCTTGGAGTCGGACGTTAGGAAGAACTTTTTCCCAGAAAACGGTAATTCCATATTGGAATGGACTCCCCACAGCAGGAGGTGCCCAGGAAAGGAACGCCTGGGTGTGGCACTCAGCGCCGGGCTGGAGTTGCCATGGGGGGGATGGGTGCCAGGTTGGATGCCGTTGCCATGGTCCCACGGGGCTCGTGGAAGGCGATGGATTCTGTGCTTCTGTGACATGGCAGCCGCGGGCACAGCGTGGCAGCAGCCAGAAGGCGGCGTGCACAGCGCCAAGCCAGAGCTTGTGCGGAGCTTGTGTGGAGCTGACGCGCAGCAGCAGCGCCATGGCTAGCCGCACCTTTGCTCGGCTCCTGCTGCTGGGGCTGATGCTGATCTTGGGCCGGCCCCTGGACATTTCCAGCCACCCTGCCACGGACACGGGCACCTCGGCTGTGCTTGCCGCCACCCCGGAGCAGCAGGACGTGTGCCCAGGCTCGGAGCCCTCAGGGCTCATGCTGGTCCTTTCTTGGACTTGCCTAGGCCTGGACCTGCTGATGAAGGGCTACGCATTCAGCTGCTGGCTGCGGAGACGCTGGGGACAGGTCAGGGAGGGAGGGAAGCCAGGCAGGTGGGATGGTGCCGGGGGTAGGGCCGGGAGCTGTCCAAGCCTTGGGCCAAGACGTGTGCCGTGAGCCCTGAGAGCCTCCACGGAGGAGAAAGCTGGGCAGGTCCCCGGGGTCCTGGGCCTCTTGGCAGCCTCTGCCCAAGGCCCGGAGGCAGCGGGAGGGACTCAGCCCCTGGGCCGGAACCGGGCCCAGGCTGAGCCCAGGGGCACCAGGCAGAGCCTGCGCCCAGGACAGCCCAGCCAGGCCCGCGTGTCTCCCGCAGAGGCCAAAGCCAGCCCGAGAGGGCTCAGCCCCCCGAGCCCCTCTGCCCCTTGGCATCAGGCTCCTGTGTTGTGCCCTCCAGGAGAAGCACCAGCGCCCCTCGCATTCTCCAGGGATGGGCTGCCAGGGATACGAGTGCCGCAAGGAGCTGCTCCAGCTGCTGAGGGACAACCGTGCCCTGATGCGGATATGCCTGGCTCACGGTTATTTGCAGATGCCTGGAGAGAAGAGACGGAGGAAACGGGGCATTTGCAAGGGGAGGAGACTCTACTTCTCCCCTTGACAGCGCCTCTCTCCGTTCCCCGGGTCACTGCTGGGGAGGCATGACCAGTGCTCAGCCTGGGCACTGGGACATCCCCGCTCATAGGTGTTAGTGAAGCCCCTCACTCTTAGGCTTTGGTCTAGGGTTCCCAGCAGTCTGTTCTCCCTGATGTTGGGGTTTTTATAGAGCTCAAGTTCCCAAAAGTTGATTTAGTCTTAGGTGTAAGGTTCTCTCCCCCGTAGACCTCACACCCTTTAGCTGTAACTCTTAGGAGTAGTCCAAATCAATAAATTTTACATTTTCTTTGCATTGCTGCTGTTTTTTATTGTTGCTGCATCCAAAAGGGAACAGAGCCATGGCAGGGTTTTGCACCTGAGCTGCACAGCAGCCGGAATGAAAAGGCTGAGTGTCAGCACAGTGCTTGAGAGAGAGTATGAAGGGCAGCTGGGGAGAAGATTGTGGGCAGTATTCTCTTGCCTCCATCTTCCAAGCAAGCTCTGATTCAATCACTGCCCACACTGTGCCTGGGGCCCCCAAAGACATGAGGAAGTGCTGTCTGAGTGGTGTATGCTGAGGAAGCCAAAGGAGTCATTTAGCAGGTAGAGGCGTGAGACACACACAAGGCTGCCTAGCATTTTTTCTATTCATTTTCTATGTCTACATTTCTAGGAAGCCCTCCACCCACTCTCATGCTAAGCAAAGAAAGACAGGAGCAACTTCCTGTCAAAGAGATTATCCATTCAAAAAGAGGTCCTTACTCCTCACAAACATGGAATGAAACATTTCATGGAAGATTTCTTCCAACCCTTCCATAGAATAGACATTAGTACTCTACTGAATTACTGCAGCAGTCCCTATCCATTCCTTCAGCATTTACACAGCCTCAGAAAATTCCATCCAAGCCAAGCATCTTTAATTCCCATCTCCACTTGAAAACAGCCTTGCTGCTCCTTTCTCTTCAGGTCCCCCTCCTGCTAAGAAGTATCACTTGAAGGGGTGTCCTGCCACAAGGAACCAGCAGCTGCAGCCATAGCACCTGAGGTTCTGCTCCCCATGTGTGTTTGGGAATCTGACTATTCCCTTTGTTTTATTTTGGGCTCCTCATTTATAATGCACCCAATAATATTTTCAGTCAGCTTTTTCAACACTTGGCCTTTATCCTATCCATCTAATCCATTGTGTCCTTTGTCCTGAAAATAAATTGCATCAGAATAGCACTCACACATCAGAAATTTGAAAACAAAAGCCATTTTAACTAAAAGCTCAGTATTTAAATGAATAAAGACAACAACAAAAAAAAAAAAAAGCAGTTCGCAACAGATGAATTTTAATTAATTGACTACTATCCCACGGTTTGATTGGATTTTACTGTAAAGTCTCAAATACTTGTTGTTTGGCTTTTTAGGGGCTGCAGGCCTCAAGATCAGACTGTGAAGTGGGCATTTTAAGAAACAAAGCTAGAGTTGGAGTTTTGGGGGGAGTGGTAGCAATGGGGTCTGTGTGTGTTATAACCAGGAATCCTTGCACAGAATAGAAGCAATAGTAGACTTTCTACTCTGAAACACACTCCTCCACCAATGCTTTGAGATCACAAAACTGCACCTACAAAATTTACCTCCAGGAGCACAGTTTTAGCTTGGCAGAGCGAACCTATCCGTAGGATCACGGAAATCACCATTGCTAGATGACCTTTAACAAGTAACATCTTTGAAACTCTGAATTTTCAGAGAAAAGTCCTGAGAGAAACAAAGCTACGCATGGCTCACTACACTGAGGATCCACGTGGAGAAGCAAACCTCGACGATGCGCAGGGGCTGATAAATTAACCTCTAGATTGCCTGTGTGTTCACAGAGCTTGGAGCTGTCAGATGCTCTGAGATTGTCTGTCACCTTCCAAGACTTTGAGTGCCAAGCCTAGCTAGGAGTCAGGCTTAACAGTGGAGCTGGAGATAGCCGGAAGCTGGACTTGAAAAACAGTACCAACTGTGGGTAGCAGGGTAGCATTTCCACCCACGGTTTGGGATTAAGGAATGGAATAAAACATTCTCCACTCCATGGAGAGTTTCAAGGGCTTTAGTGAGATACTGAATGAAAGAGCTAAGATTACAAGCAGGTTCAAGAAAGCTCAGGAGTCTAAGGACAGACAAGGAAAGATTATCCTTGTAAACATCATGGAAAGGTAATTAAGAGCCAGACAACGCTGAAGAACCTCTGCATTCTATGTGACATTCAAGGTGTGGCCCAGAATGTGACACCATCACAGACAGTAGTGTAAATGATTTCACAAAGGCTGTCTAAGAAGAAGAAGATGCAGATACCCTCTGCTTGACAACTAGTAGGACGGTAGGTGTGTTGGGACACATGGAAAGGGGGGGGGTACTGGCCCATCCCCCATGGAGGCCACATGGAAAGCACATGGTCCTGAGACAAAGGGAGCAGGGGTCTTCTCTAGGAGCCTCCCCTGAGGCTGCGGGGACCAATCAGAGACCTGGGTTGGTGATTGACAGCCCAGGAAACCAATTAGAACGCTGTTTCGCTTTTACAAATCACAGGAAAGAAGTCAGTTTTGGGTCTTTTGGTTTCCCTTCGGGCAGGGGAGAGGTGCCTGAAGGCTCCGGGCCCCCGCCATGGGGCCCGGCCCGGCCTCCCGCACGGCCCGAACCCCGGCAGGGGAAAGAGCCCGGCCCCGGGACGGCCTCGAGTGGACCTGGCCCGGATCCGGGATGACTCCCGGCCCCGGGAAGGCCCCGGGGTGGACTCGGCTCTGGCCCCGGCGGGCCCTGGCCCCGGGCCTGGCATGGGGCGGGGAGGGCCTGGATCTGGGATGGCCCCGGTAAGGGGGCCCGGCCCGGCTCCAGGCCTCGGACAGCGGCAGAAAGAAGTCCTGCCATTTCATTATCTTGCATGGCTGCGTCTTTTCCAGCATGGCTTCAGCCTGGATCTTTACCATTTGGATACAAGTTTAACCTTTGCTGCCTGAATGAGACTTTGGATTTCCTGAGCTACCCAGAACAGAAAGCATGAAGCAAGAGGAATTACAGAAGTCAGTAGAAGGAAGGCCAGAGTTATAGAAGGAGAGATGGAGGAGTCGCCACTGATAAGTAGCTTAAAACCTTTTTTTTTGTGGGCTTTAGAGGATCGTGACTTACTTAAAATTCCTTTAAACTGTAGAATATGCTTGGGGAGGTTAAAAGTGCCTGAGAAGAAGACCTTTTTTGCCTTGAGAAATGGGCCTCGGGAAATGGAGCTCTCTGTCTTTGGGACTGGAATTGGACAGAGATATTTGAGTGGAGAGTGAGATGAAGAGTCTTTTTGTGTTCTCAGCAGCCTGCCTTTAAAATGACACACCATGTGTTTTTCAGCAACCCATATACAGCTCTGGAAGGACTGTGAAAATGGGAGGAAAAATCATAATTTGTAGTTTCCGGGCAGATGCAGATTATGAGAGTGAGACACCTTCTAAGCCTAAACAAAAACAAGGGGCTTTTCTCTCTTGAGTGAACTGAAATGATTATTTAAGTGAATAACAGACCGAAGTTTTTTTTTCTGTATGTTGCTGATATGAAGGAAGGGGGAGGAGGAAATAATCTGGAAATCTCATTCTGAATTGTTTTCTGTTGTTAATAAATTTTCTAGTACCCTTTTTAAGCTTTAAGCCTGCTTTGTCTTTACTCCTAAACTCGATCCCCAAAAGAAACTAAATATATTAAAATTGGCAACCCCAGTCACACCGTGACAGTAGGCCAAAGGCACGTGACTACTTAACTGCAGACAAGAAGCTCAGCCAGGATCTAACAGCCAGGAATAACACGGAGTCCTGGGAGCTCTCAGAAAAGAAAGCAAAAATGTTCCAAGAAAAGAAGAGGAACTGAGGCAGAAGCACATCCCCCTCTGTTCCAGCTGCATGCTGGGTGGGTGCAATTTCAGATCAAAAGGAGTGGCCTCGTTATTGCAGCCAAAAGAAACTCCCTGGCTCAGTGCTCGTACGCAGGTAACCCTGGAGTGCAATGGTGTTGCAGCATTACAGATGTTGAAAAAGGATGTAAATAAGATTCACTTCCCAGAAAAGACAGGAGTTACATAGAAATCCTTCAATCTTATACTCTTTTGGTCTAAAAGGAAGGCCAGCCAAACTCATCTCACAATTTGCCAGCATCATAACAATTGCAGGAAAGAAACAAGCTGGTACTTGCCATTTCTTTCCAGAGTACATTGCTAGTCACAGGAAATCTGCAAGTGACTCCAACTGTGATTCTTTATCCTCTCCTCTAAGAGAGGACATGGAGCCTAAGACAGCTGTAGGAGAGCCCATATTGCTCAAGTCCTCTCAAGTTCTCTATTCAAATCTTGTCCATTTAGAACAGCATCACTGGCTTATTTATGCTAGAATTCATGTCTGCTGGCTCTCTCTCCTACTGTAGACCCTGAGAAGTGAGGCATTCACTGCTCTAGGGTAAAAGAACAGAGAAAGCCACACTGGGCATTTGCTGTGAAACATAATTTTCGAGTATTTTAAAAATCAGAAGTTTTATTAGCATCACCTCTCCCAATCCATGACAACCTAGAGACCACCAGTAAGATTAGCACTGAAAAGCTGCTGTTGCAATAGAAGATCGTAACTTATGTCATTGAAGTTGCGTATTTGAAAGGCCAAAGGCATGAATAATGCTGAACTTACAAGAACAAAGATTTGTCAGCCTTTAAAAGCCTTAAATCTGTGCAGTAGAGAAGGCACAGATTTTTCAGCATTTAATATAATTTTAACAGTTTAATGATTAACTGACAATTAATTACAGCGTATTCAGTGGCCTGTATTTTTGACAGAGTAATGCCTATAAACTCTATGTAGGAGTCTAAATGCCAGTTTATCTGGACTGTGGCCCCAAAGGAATAACAAGAACCTCTGTAATGTGCGGGTCACACCCTGTAGATAGCACAGTCAAAGCTGGAATACTACACACCAGGCACCCTCATCCTGAATCCAAGGTAGAACAGGGCCCACCACTTCCTCCAGCTGAGCTACCCCACTAACCAGAGGAGATAGGTTGATACAGATCAATCAAACTTTTATCCCTTGAGTCAAGGGATATTTAGTTTTGCAATTTATTGCCAAAGAGGCTTCCTTTCAGAAGAGCAGCAAGAATCAGCAGAAAACATACAAACATAAAAACAACAAAGAAGTTCCTGTACTTTGACAATGGAACCAGTCCTTCACTGCTCTACCTTGTGTTTTCTTTGACTCCTCAGTTAATCCTTCCCTTCAGTTCAGATCCCTCACCCGTTTTTCCCCCACTACTTCTATTGCGTACAACACCTGAATATTCCCTGCTTTCATCATCCTGCAGGGAAACACAGAGTAACACCTCCTTATCTGTGCTGGGGACACATGGAAAGGGGGGGGTGGTGGCCCATCTCCTAAAGAAGCCCCATGGAACGCACATGGCTCTTAAAACAAAGGGAGCAGTGTCCTCTCTGGGAGCCTCCCCTGAGGCTGTGGGACCAATCGGAGACCTGGGTTTGTGATTGACAGCCCAGGAAGCCAATTAAAACGCTGTTTCACTTTTACGAATCACAGGGAAATAAGGTTAGTTTGGTCTTTCTGCTTTCCGGTCGCAGAAGGGAGCAGACCTGGGGCCCGGCCCTGGCATGGGCCCAGGCCCCAGCCTGGGGCGGGGAGGGCCCGGCCCCGGGAAGGCCCAGGGTGTGCCTGGCCCAGCCCCGGCTTTGGCCCTGGTGGGCCTCGGTCCCGGATGCCCCCGGGGGGGAAGGGGGGCGACCCGGCCTATCCCGGCTCCGGGGGGAGCCCAGCTCGGCCCCACGTGGCAGGGCCCGGCCCGGCTCGGCTCGGCTTTGCTCGGCCCAGCTCAGCTCAGCCCGGCTGGGTTCTAGGCCCCGTGTGGCAGCAGAAAGAAGTCCAGCCAGCTAATCACCACGTGTGGCTGCGTTTTTTCCAGCATGGCTTCAGCCTGCCTCTTTACCGTTTTGGATACAAATTTAACTTTTGGTGCCTGAATGAAACTTCGGATTTCCTGAGCTCCCCAGAGCAAGAAGCATGAGGCAGGAAGAATTACAGAGGCCAGCAGAATGAAGTTCAAAGTCATGGAAAGAGAGATCTGAGTAGCCGCCACTGATAAGTAGCTAAAAACCTTTTTTTTTGTGGGCTTTAGAGGATCGTGACTTTACTTCAATTCCTTTAAAGTGTAGAATGTACTTGGGCAGGTTAAAGTGCCTGAGATGAAGACTTTTTTGCCTGGAGAAATGGAGCTCTCTGTCTTTGGGACTGCAATTGGACAGAGACATTTGAGTGAAAAGTGAGATAAAAAGACTTCTTGTCTTTTCTCAGTGGCCTGCCTTTAAAATGACACCCCACGTGATTTCAGCAACCCATATACAGCTCTGAAAAGACTGGGGAAATGGGAGGAAAAATCATAATTTGTAGGTTCCGGGTGGATGCGAGTTATGAGGGTAAGACACCCTCTAAGCCTAAACGAAAAGAAGGGACTTCTCTCTCTTGAGTGAATGGAAATGATTATTTAAGTGAATGAATAACTGACCGAAGTGTTTTTCTGTATGTTGCTGGTATGAAGAAAGGGGGAGGAGGGAATAATATGGAAATCTCATTCTGAATTGTTTTGTGTTGTTCATAAATTTCTTGTACCCTTTTAAAGCTTTAAGCATGCCTTGTCTTTACTCCTAAACTCGATCCCCAAGAGAAATTAAATATATTAAAACTGGCAACCCCAGTCACACCATGACATTATCCTTTTCCTACAGGTAGGATGTACTCAAGGTTTTTTCCCTAAGCACATCAATTCTCAGAAGCTAACGAAGGCTAGCTAAGGGCAGGCTATTCTTAGAGAGTGAAAATCAGGCTTAGGATTGAGTGAGGACAGAGTCCTAAAGGAATGGTTGGAGAAAGGAGGGCTAAGAGTACTTGTAGGATGGACCAACCAGGATGATGCTGCAAGGATGTTTCTTGACAAAAGTCATGGATATTTATACCATTTTAGCTTCTGCATAACAGTTTCCATACTTTCTGTTTCTATGTGATTTTGTCCATAGAAGGCCAAAATGCATCCATTTTCTTTTGCACAATTACTTATCACAGCAGGCTGTTCTGCTCTTTGGGAGGGCGACAGAGTTCTGCAATTCTTTCTCACAGTTTTTTCCTCACAGCTCTTGCTGTGCAGTCTTCAGCCATTCAAGCGTACTGTTCGTGTCATTGAACTCCTTCTGCTCTGCAACAGAGGGTCATTAGTGAGTTTGGGTTGAACAGTTAGGAGCCTGCTCTGCTTTCTCCAGAAAAGTCACATCTGCCAAGGAACACAGCTGGTTTAACAGGGCTCCTCCACTGCCTTTGCAGGATTATTGGATAATCCTTTACCTCAGGGGTCAGAGTTCATTTTTCCATCACAGACACATTCCTGTCAGTCTAAGATGCAGGATCACTGCTGCCTCTATCATGCAGCCTGTGAAACCTGAACAAAGCACAGATCAGAAATTATCAAAATCTCCCATGAAAAGGCATCATCTAAAGAAGTAGAGTTTATATCCAGCCAGACCAGCCTCCTGGCGCTTCAGTTTAACTACTCCCAAAGATGGCAAAACCTCTCTTCCATTGGTAGCATTGACTGTGGCTTTCCATTTGACCCTGAAAGCCTGAAGAAAGAAATCCCATTTGTTTCACTGGAAAGTCAGGCATGTGAAGAGCTGCACTTTTATCAATGAGGGGTTTTCCCCAAGACAAGCTGTTAACCACAGCTGGATTAGAGCTCCTGAGTGGAAGCAGAAAGGGGAGTGGGGGGAAGAAAGGAGAAACTTTCTCAGGAAGTCCTGAGTGTAAGTTGTGCAACATTACCAGTTGTGTGAAAGTCTCTAAAATGTGTCCTGGCTGACTTGGTCCTCCAATTTTGCCCTCAGTTAATCAGGGCAATTCTGATTCGTTGGTTGCTCAAGGTATGATGGTTACCTACGGACTGCTTGAGAAAACTAAGGCCCTACAGCCTCTCAAGATGTGCATCTTACAAAAACTGGCTTCTTTTTATCCCACAGTCAGGAAGAGGCAGACACTATTCTCTTTGTCCCTCATTCTGATCTAACATCAATTCAGATTGAAGCAAAAGGACCTCATATCATCTGACAAGGTCCTGTGAACATCATAACTATTCTATTCTTCTTCTTCCAAATAATTCTAATCATATTCTTAATAGGTCTAAATTACTCCTCACTGTAGAAGAGCTACTAGTAGAGTGTTACTCCTAGAGTTATCTCAATTTTTCCCTTTCCTTCCATATGAAGTGTTTAACTCTACACCGCTTCAGCCCTCTTCATTTCCTCTTTAGAGAGAGGCACAGTACCGCAACTACCAAAACCAATATCGGAAGTGTGCTTTACTATGTTAATAAGAAGGATTTTGCAGTGAATATTACACGCTTTTTCCTCTTCTCTTTAGTCAGAGCACAGGTTTCATCAGAGGATGTCAGTAATGCAAAATCCTACCAAATCCCAAAAAACAATTTCTCTGTTTTTCTCGCTGAAGGTGGTCTTTCATTAGGGCTGACTCCATCTGCCTGTGCCACAAAGCCACATCATAATCTGGCATTCAGGTAAACAGTGAGTAACATCCAGGCAGTCATGGTATTTTTGGAGCAACTCTACGACATGTTTTCCATACAGCTGCTTGGGGCAACCACAGCCACAGCCCGTGGCTGCGCTGCAGTGAAACCCCACAGCATTGTTCCTGATGGGCACACTGCCTGCTTTGTTCTCGACCCCGCTGATACTCACAGGCACAGGTCCCTGCCCTAGCCATATGCAAATCTTTTTCTTCAGTGCTCTCTCATCCCATCCAGGGAGCACCTAAGCTTTGGTACATGAAATGATAACACCCATGTAGGGAGTAGGTGTCAAGGAAGATAATTCTCCGTCACAAACATAAGGAGAAGGAGAATTTGTGGTTTTGGCCAGGTATCTGCTTTCTCCTGTCTTTTTGAAATGGTAAGATAAATGTCAGACTGCATCTATTACTAAATGCAAGGTGAAAATAAAGGGCTCCTGCGACATGCCAGACTGATGATAGATCACAGACTGCTAGTGATGGTGATTCATTTCTTTGCAATGATTGTCTAGGAAAAAAACAAAAAGATTTCTTGCTGGCCCTGAGCATTAAACTAGGATGCCCAAAAAAGTGCCCAGGCTCATATGGATACTGGATTTCACAGGTACTGCAGTCCACTCAAAAACCCAATAGCCTCAGCTAAGAGATATTTTGGTCATTTATGGCTCAGCAGCTCCAGGACCAACTTAACAGACAAGGCAATGCCAGCCTTCTCAGAGGTGGGCAAGGACAAGAGAGAGCAGACGTTCTGGAGAGGTTTAAACTGTGCCAAGGGCCCTTGGAGTCGGACGATAGGAAAAACTTTTTCCCAGAAATGGGCATTCCATATTGGAATGGACTCCCCGCAGCGGGAGGTGCCCAGGAAAGGAACGCCTGGGTGTGGCACTCAGCGCCGGGCTGGAGTTGCCATGGGGGGGATGGGTGCCAGGTTGGATGCCGTTGCCATGGTCCCACGGGGCTCGTGGAAGGCGATGGATTCTGTGCTTCTGTGACATGGCAGCCGCGGGCACAGCGTGGCAGCAGCCAGAAGGCGGCGTGCACAGCGCCAAGCCAGAGCTTGTGCGGAGCTTGTGTGGAGCTGACGCGCAGCAGCAGCGCCATGGCTAGCCGCACCTTTGCTCGGCTCCTGCTGCTGGGGCTGATGCTGATCTTGGGCCGGCCCCTGGACATTTCCAGCCACCCTGCCACGGACACGGGCACCTCGGCTGTGCTTGCCGCCACCCCGGAGCAGCAGGACGTGTGCCCAGGCTCGGAGCCCTCAGGGCTCATGCTGGTCCTTTCTTGGACTTGCCTAGGCCTGGACCTGCTGATGAAGGGCTACGCATTCAGCTGCTGGCTGCGGAGACGCTGGGGACAGGTCAGGGAGGGAGGGAAGCCAGGCAGGTGGGATGGTGCCGGGGGTAGGGCCGGGAGCTGTCCAAGCCTTGGGCCAAGACGGTGTGCGGTGAGCCCTGAGAGCCTCCACGGAGGAGAAAGCTGGGCAGGTCCCCGGGGTCCTGGGCCTCTTGGCAGCCTCTGCCCAAGGCCCGGAGGCAGCGGGAGGGACTCAGCCCCTGGGCCGGAACCGGGCCCAGGCTGAGCCCAGGGGCACCAGGCAGAGCCTGCGCCCAGGACAGCCCAGCCAGGCCCGCGTGTCTCCCGCAGAGGCCAAAGCCAGCCCGAGAGGGCTCAGCCCCCCGAGCCCCTCTGCCCCTTGGCATCAGGCTCCTGTGTTGTGCCCTCCAGGAGAAGCACCAGCGCCCCTCGCATTCTCCAGGGATGGGCTGCCAGGGATACGACTGCCGCAAGGAGCTGCTCCAGCTGCTGAGGGACAACTGTGCCCTGATGCGGATATGCCTGGCTCACGGTTATTTGCAGATGCCTGGAGAGAAGAGACGGAGGAAACGGGGCATTTGCAAGGGGAGGAGACTCTACTTCTCCCCTTGACAGCGCCTCTCTCCGTTCCCCGGGTCACTGCTGGGGAGGCATGACCAGTGCTCAGCCTGGGCACTGGGACATCCCCGCTCATAGGTGTTAGTGAAGCCCCTCACTCTTAGGCTTTGGTCTAAGGTTCCCAGCAGTCTGTTCTCCCTGATGTTGTGGTTTTTTATAGAGCTCAAGTTCCAAAAATTGATGTAGTCTTAGGCATAAGGTTCTCTCCCCATAGTCTTCTGACCCTTTAGCTATAGCTCTTAGGAGTAGTCCAAATCAATAAATTTTACATTTTCTGTGCACTTTTGATGTTTTTTATTGTTGCTGCGTCCAAGAGGGAACAGAACCATTGCATGGTTTTGCACCTGAGCTGCACAGCAGCCGCAACGAAAAGGCTGAGTGTGAGCACAGTGCTTGAGAGAGAGTATGAAGGGCAGCTGTGGGCAGTATTCTCTTGCCTCCATCTTCCAAGCAAGCTCTGATTCAATCACTGCCCACACTGTGCCAGGGTTCCCCCAAAGACATGAGGAAGTGCTGTCTGAGTGGTGTATGCTGAGGAAGCCAAAGGAGTCATTTAGCAGGTAGAGGCGTGAGACACACACAAGGCTGCCTAGCATTTTTTCTATTCATTTTCTATGTCTACATTTCTAGGAAGCCCTCCACCCACTCTCATGCTAAGCAAAGAAAGACAGGAGCAACTTCCTGTCAGAGAGATTATCCATTCAAAAAGAGGACCTTACTCCTCACAAACATGGAATGAAACATTTCATGGAAGATTTCTTCCAACCCTTCCATAGAATAGACATTAGTACTCTACTGAATTACTGCAGCAGTCCCTATCCATTCCTTCAGCATTTACACAGCCTCAGAAAATTCCATCCAAGCCAAGCATCTTTAATTCCCATCTCCACTTGAAAACAGCCTTGCTGCTCCTTTCTCTTCAGGTCCCCTTCCTGCTAAGAAGTATCACTTGAAGGGGTGTCCTGCCAGAAGGAACCAGCAGCTGCAGCCATAGCACCTGAGGTTCTGCTCCCCATGTGTGTTTGGGAATCTGACTACTCCCTTTGGTTTTTTTTTGGCTCCTCCATTTATAATGCACCCAATAAAATTTTCAGTCAGCTTTTTCAATTCTTGGCCTTTATCATATCCATCTAATCCCTTGAATCCTTCATCCTCAAAATAAATTGCATCAGAGCAGCACTCATAGCTCAGAAGTTTGAAAACAAAAGCCATTTTAACTAAAAGCTCAGAATTTAAATAGATAAAGGCAGCATCAACAACAAAAAAGCAGTTCACAACACATGAATATTAATGAATTTAATACTATCCCCGGACACACTCGGTCTGTGTCCGTTCCTGGGAGTGTAACTGTAGCAGGGCGGCACAGCTGCAGGCGCAGGCGGGAGCCAGGGAGGTGGAGTGGAACAGCCGCGGCCGGGCTGGCTCAGGTGGGAGCTCTTCACTCCGGTCCTGTGTCCAGATGACCAGTTATATTCCCAGAGGTAGGAAGTATTTGGTCTTTGGTGGTCAGCAGCGCCTCCGAGTAGCAGGGCAGATGCTGGGCAGCTGAATGCAACCGGCTCCCGGGTCTCCTACCTCCTCACACCGCCCGAGCAGACTGGAGAAGTTCCCCCCCCCCCTCTCTCTCCCGAGCAGCCGGGCCCCTCCAAGCCTCGTGCTCCCTGAGTAGCTCCCCCTTCCCGGAAGTCGCATCCTCCTCCGGGTAGCTCTGGTCCCACCCACCGCCCGTCCAGGGCCATCACAAACCCTGGGCACAGCCGGCGGGTTCTGTCAGCATTACAATGGGAAAAAATTCTCCCCACTCATACATTGAAGGAACACAATCCCAACCTTCAACATTATCCACCCAATTTTCCCATGCCAACATGCTACAACAAATTAAAAACTTTAAAATCATATACATACAGGCAGTTACAGGCACAGTATCATAGATAATTCACCCTAGAACAAGGTCTCCTTGGGGATGCAATGGGTCTCTCCATCCTTTTGCATCACCCACCAAGTGCAACCTGGTCCTTGGCAAAAACCACCCCACGAACAGGATTGTCTTTGCTGGAGGCAGAGTTCACCCAAACAGTTTTTCCTAACATGCCTCTCAGGTGTACCACTGGGACCTTAACTCCATCTGGTGTTCCCAAAGGCTCAGATTGGGCAGGACCTGCTCGGTTAGTGGAACCTCAGTTTTCACTAACCATGTGGCCTTTAGTAAATTAATCTCCCAGTTCTTAAAAGTCCCCCCACCAAGTGCTTTTAAGGTGGTTTTAAGCAGGCCATTGCACCGTTCGACTTTCCCAGGCGCTGGTGCATGGTAGAATATGGTACACCCACTCAATGCCATGTTCTTTAGCCCAGGTGCTAACAAGGCTATTTTGAAATGAGTCCCATTGTCTGACTCAATTCTCTCAGGGTACCATGTCTCCAAAGGACTTGTTTTCCAGGCCCAGGATGGTGTTCCTAGCAGTAGCGTGGGGCTGGGGTAGATCTCCAACCACCCGGTGGTGGCTTCCACATGGTCAGCACGTGGCGCTTGCCTTGGGTCTGAGGCAGTGTGATGTAGTCAATCTGCCAGGCCTCTCCGTACTTGTATTTGGACCATCGCCCCCATACCAGAGGGCCACCACCCTTGGCTTGCTTGATGGCACGTCTCACAGTCATGGATAACCTGGGAAATACTGTCCATGGTTAGATCCACCCCTCGGTCTCGTGCCCACTTATAGGTGGCGTCTGCCCTGATGACCTGAGGCATCATGGGCCCATCCCGAAGCCAGGAACAATTCTCCCTTGTGTTCCCCAATCTAAGTCTATCTTTGACACCTCTATCTGTGCAGCCTGATCTACTACCCGCTCGTTGTGCGGTGTTCTTCACTAGCCCGACTCTTGGGAACATGGGCATCCACATGGCCGGACTTTCACGGGTAGCTTCTCTATCCAGTGGCAATGTCTTTCCCTCATCAGCAGCCCAAATTGGCTTTCCTCTACGTTGCCAGTCAGCCTTTTTCCACCTTTCAGCCAGCCCCACAGAGCATTCGCTACCATCCATGAATCAGTGTAGAGGTAGAGCTTTGGCCATTTCTCTCTCTCAGCAATGTCCAAGGCCAGCTGAGCAGCTTTGAGTTCAGCAAGTTGTTGATCCACCTTCTCCTTCGGTAGCTTGTGCAACCTGTCGTGTGGGGCTCCATCGGCTGCTTTCCACTTCGATTCATTCCCACGATGGAACAGGAACAGTCGGTGAAAAAGGCGTAGCACGTTTCATCTGCTGGCAGCTGGTTGTATGCGGTGGGGCTTCTTCAGCTCGAGGTCACTTGCTTCTGCTCCTCCTCCTCGGCAAGACCAAAATCTTCACCTTCTGGCCAGTTTGTAATTATCTCCAAAATCCCAGGGCGATTTGGGTTACCAATGCCAGGCGCTGCGTGATGGGCAATCCACTTGCTCCATGTGGCGTCGGTGGCATGGTGGGTAGAAGGAACCTTTCTGCTGAACATCCACCCCCAGCACTGGCAGTCAGGGTGCCAGGAGAAGTTGTGCTTCTGTGCCAATTACCTCTGAGGCAGCTTGAACTCCTTCATAGGCAGCCAAGATTTCCTTCTCCGTCGAGTGTAATTGGCTTCAGAACCTCAACCTCTGCTCCAGAATCCCAGGGGTCGACCTCCCGAGTTTCACCAGGCACCTTCTGCCAAAGGCTCAGGACAGACCATGGTTCCTGGCTGCAGAGTAGAGAACATTCTTTACCTCTGGTCCTGTCCCTGACTGGGCCAAGGGCTACAACATGAGCGGTCTCCTGCTTGATCTGGGCGAAGGCTTGCTGCTGTTCAGGGCCCCAGTGGAAATCATTCTTCTTGCGGGTGACCAGGTAGAGAGGGCTCACAATCTCTGGCTGTATTCAGGGATGCATTCTCCAGCCTATGGCACCTAGGAAGCTTGTGTTTCCTTCTTATTGGTGCTGACATTGCAGTGATCTTATTAATGACCTCAGGTGGGGACCTGGCGCGTCCGTCTTGCCACTTCACTCCCAGGAACTGGATCTCTCGAGCAGGATCTTGACTTTTGCTTTCTTGATGGCAAAGCCAGCTTCAGTACAAAATCTGGATGATTTTTCTCCTTCTCAAAACCTCTCTTGCCATGTTCCCCCACACAATGATGTCATCAATGTATTGCAAATGTTCTGGGGCCTCACCCTTTTCAGTGCAGCCTGGATCAGCCCATGGCAGATGGTGGGGCTGTGTTTCCACCTGGGGCAGTCGGTTCCAGGTGTACTGCACACCCCTCAGGTGAAAGCAAACTGAGGCCTGCACTCTGCTGCCCAAAGGAATGGAGAAAAATGCATTGGCAATGTCAATGGTAGCATACCACTTCGCTGCCTTGGACTCCAGCTCGTACTGCAGCTCCAGCATGTCCGGCACGCTGCGCTCAGCGAGTGGAGTCACTTCATTCAAGGTACGATAGTCCACAGTCAATCTCCATTCCCCCTCAGACTTGCGCACAGGCCAGATGGGGCTGTTGAAGGGTGAGTGGGTTTTGCTGACCACCCCTTGGCTCTCAGCTCACGGATCATCTTGTGGGTGGGGATCACAGCATCTCGATTTGTCGGTACTGCCCGGCGGTGCACTATCACGGTGGCAATTGGTACCTGTTGCTCTGTCACTTTCAGGAGTCCCACTGCAGATGGATTTTCTGACAGTCCAGGCAAGGTGTTCAACTGCTTAATACTCTCTGCCCGATACAGCAGCTATTCCAGAAGCCCACCTGAACCCTTTTGGATCTTTGTAGTAGCCATTCCTGAAGTCTATGCCTAGAATGCACGGTGCCCCTGGGCCAGTTACAATGGGATGTTTCTGCCACCCCTTTCCTGTCAGGCTAATCTCAGCTTCCAGCAAAGTAAATTCCTGTGATCCCCTGTCACCCCAACAATGGAAACAGGTACCTTCCCACATGTTCTGATGGTATCAGGGGTGCATTCTGAACCAGTATCAACTAACATTCTATGTTTCTGTGGCTTTGATGTGCAGGCCATCGCACCCACTACCCAGTAGATCCTGTTATCCCATGCCTCTCCTGGCTAGAGGCAGGGCCCTCTCTAGCCCTGGTTATTATTTCCTTCCTGGGCATACATAGTGGGGTCCCTTCAGGGGGATCTGACAGATCATCCTCCCTTCTGCAGTACCCTGCACCTTGGTTGTGGGAGGTCGAGGCTACCTTCATTTTAGCACGGTTCCCTCGGTTGGCATTTCCCTCCCTGAGCTGTCGCATCCCGTGCTGCCAGGACAGAAGTGGGCTTCCCATCCCATTTTCCATGTCTTCCCATGGTCTCGCAGGAAGAACCACAGGTCAGTTCGTGAGGGGTATCCTCTGTCCCTAGCTGGGGCGTTGGGTGTGAGATTTGGGGCCTGTGACTCACGTACTGGTGCTGCATTGATCTTCCTTATCTCCTCCTTATAATCTCCCTCACCTCTCCTTTCAACCCTCTCATCCCTTCATCTCCTCTTGGACCTGTTGGAGGTCCCTGGCCACAACAGAGACCTTGGCCTGCACTGGGCCATTAATCATACTGTCAAAATTTCTGAGCTTGCTGGCAACAGAACCTACTGTCTCTCGGTGGTCATCAGCCCTAATCAGTGCAATGTAGGTAGTAAATTCAGATGGCCCCAGGGTTGCCAGATCCCACAACATCTGCCCTGTGCACCTGACCTTGTCAGGGTCATTGTCATGCTGTCCATCCATCCCAAAGAGTACCTCTAATACTGCCACTTCCCTCAGCTGCTGGATCCCTTCATCAATGGTCTTCCAGCGCATTCTATGGTAGTGCTCCTGCATTCTCTCTTTGTGGATAAACTTCTCTCTCACACTCATTAGAAGCCGTTCCCAAGGGAAAGGAGGCCCCTCTCCCCTTACGAATGTCTGGTCCACACCTGAGTCCTGGGACAAGGATCCCAAATTCCTGGCCTCAGTGCCATCCAGTTGTACACCTCTCCCCATAAGGTCCCAGACACGAAGTAACCAGGTTGTAAAGGCTCACGGCCCCGTCGCACAATGTCTTTTGGGTTCTGGAGAGTGTCATATGAGAGAGACTCGGTGACAATCTCAACCTCTGGCTCCCTTGCTGACTGTGAGGACCCTCCTGGCTGATCCCCACTATCTAGGTGCTTTGTTTTAATCTTAGATTTCCTAGTTTCCACAGGGGCAACTGCTGCTGGCTGTGGCTGCCCCTGTGATCCAGCTGGAACCTGGACAGATGTAACATCTATGGGTTCCACTGCAGCACCATCAGACTCTCCCTCTTTAGGGCAGGAGGGTTTCTCACTAGCTGGGAAGGTGCTCCTTCAACACCTGGTCGTGCTCCTTCAACACCTGGCCCATGTCCCGTATCTCCTTCACTAGAACCCCCACCCACTCTGGCTGGTTCATTTCTGCAGTGGGCTGTGGGGGCAACACCAGGTTCTGGGGCAGCATCTCGAATCTCTGGGACAGGGGGCAGGCTCTGGGGCAGCATCCCTAGTCTCTGGGACAGGGCAGGCTCTGGGGCAGCATCTTCAGGGGTTGTTATCAAGCCCAGTATTCCCCTTGTTTCTGAATGCTAAGTAAAGCAGGCCCATCAGCAACACCAGCCACAGAATAATAATACTAGCAATTAAAAGCAAATCTGAAATCCTTGAAAACTGGTGGGGTGACAGGTTGGAGAAAAATTTCCCTTGCATTCATTGCCTCACAGTAAGTACCATTGTTGAAATAACCCCA
>JAREIS010001383.1:0-24826 GCA_030060385.1 Muscicapa striata striata
TCTCTTCACCAGGATAAACAACTCCAGCTCCCTCAGCTTCTCTTCACAGGACTTGTGTTCCAGACCCCTCACCAGCCTTCTTGCCCTTCTCTGGACACGCTCCAGCCCCTCCATGTCCTTCCTAATTCGGCAGGCCCAGAACTGGACACAGCACTCAAGGTGTTGCCCAAATAGTGCCGAGCACAGGGGTAGAATCACTGCCCTGGTCCTGCTGGCCACACCATTCCTGATCCATTGGAGTCCCAGAGGCTGGATGAGGTAAATGATGGGGAGGGGGTGAGGATGAAGTGTTACTAATTTGAGCCATGAAGGGTCTTGATTTTTCTATCTATTCAGACTTCATTCGAAGGTTCAGGGGGTCAATATCAAGTGGACATTGCTGGTATCAATCAATAAATACAAAAAGAAATCAGGACAAAATGCTTCTTTCTGCATTGTTACCAATCTAGTATAGTGATTGTGAATACATGTCGTAAGGCTGAATGGGTTTTGGACCGCCCTGAACATCTGTGTACAAATCTAGGCCTTGTGTGTGTGCACCAGCCAAAAACTGTATTTAGTGGCTATGTAATACTGTTCAGTTATTTCTGCAGATTTTGCTGTTCGTTCTCTTGTCTCTTTCACACGCTAGCTGTTTTTGTGTATTTCTTAGTTTAGACCAGTGTTTACAACAGGTGCACAGCATAAGAAAATTACCAGAGTCTTTCAGTAATTTGTTTGAAACCCCCCAAGGCCGCTGGAACGTCAGCTATGCTAGATCAGGAGAGAAGAAGTTGAAAACATTGAATACCAAGATTAGAAGATTCAAGATAGCAGGAGGCAGCGAAGATTTTGAAGACCACCAATTATAGACTTTTGGGGGGTTGAAGGGGTGGATCAATATTCTAAATTTACCAATTGTAAAGGGTGCTCCCACGTGGGTGATGGTTCTAGAAATGTATAATTGCGGTGAATTGTAAACAATAAATCGACTTCCGGAAATCATAATGGTTTGCTGTTCAGAAGTCCAGTTTGTTCCTGCATTTGGTGACCCCAGCGACGTGATAGGACTTGCACCTCGCGCATGAAGTGATCTGAAACTTTTTGGACTTGGTCTCTGAAAGGGGGTCCGTGGAGTGAAAAAGCGGGAAGTCCAGCCGCGGGCTGCCTTGGCAGGACAGCGGCAGCGGGAGTCAGAGCGCAACTCCGAAGAGAACTCAAAGAGTACTGGAGAGAGAGAAGATGCCGAAGAGTTGATCAGAAGAAAGCCAGCAGGAGCACGGGACGAAGAAGTTCCGGAGAAAAACTCCGAGAGAAAAATGTGCACAGTGCAGTGAAGAACTACAGTAAAGGTGAGTGGCTGGGGCTGGAGGGATGGAGAAGTTATTATCAAAAGAAAAGCAAAAAATGCAGACAAAGTTAAATATCCTCCAGCATATCCTCTCTGTGAGAGCAGTCAAGTACGACCCAGAGGTTTAAAAAGACTATTTAGATGGCATCAGGAAAAAGAATTTATTTGGGCGATCTGTGGCTGCCTTTCCAGTGTTTGCGCGAGATTTCTTTTGGGGGAGAAGAGACAGTTACTCCGTTCTTTTCGTTAGCAGTCCCTGAGACAAAGTTGCGGGCTCCGCGGGAGGTCTCGGGCAGTGACAGAGCGGACTCGCAGTCAGTATCGTAATCAGAAAAAATAGAAATAGATGCTTCCTTGCCAACATCAGAACCAGAAAAACCTACGGGCTGTCCCATGGTGTCCCCTAAAGAGTTACCAGCAGCCCTGGGAAGACAGTTGCTGGAGCTCAGTCAGAGCAGGCATTCAAATGTAGATCACGAATATTTGTGTGCAGACCGATTGCGCCGGCAGCGAGAGAGAAAATTAGCACAGCTAAGAACTTTAGTCGATCAACAGATCAGAGAGAGAGAAAAAGCCTGACAGCTTCTGATGGCGGGGGCGAAGAGGGGGACAGCGGTTTGATCGCAAAAACTGCATGCCGCCATGCAGGAGGAGATCCCCTGGTTCGGTTCTCCGGAGGGCGTGGTCCCAAGGAAAGTCTGTTAGTTTCGGCCTGTGCTGAGGAATGTGAAGAATGTCGGACCATTTTGGTCTTTTTCCTGCCCGATGCTCGGCAGCGCCAGCACTGGCTCCGGTGTTCACCCGGGCGGCGCAGTTCCCACGCCCGACGGAAAAAAACCAAAAAAACAAAACCAAGAGAGACAAAAGGGAGGGGCAGTAGTTAAAAGTGTTTAGTGGTTGAAGTGGTATTTACAGTTTTACTAGAGGAGTTCAAAACTATCTGTGTGCCCTGTAGCACAGTTACAATGGTATTGGTTTTTGCTATAATAATTAGAAATTTATATACCTAACAATATTTACAGGCAGATAATGTTTCTGTCCTTTTGGTTCAGGGAGCTCTTCTTTCACAGGTGGTTTTTTGGAGTCCAGATACATTCTCTTAAGATTGACTAAAGCTAAGTTGTATTAAGTTAATTCTGTTAGATTTAATTTTTGTTAAGTTTCAGTATCATTAAGTTTAGACAATGTTTTGTTCCAGTTATGTTTGGTATTAATACTAAATAACTGAGTTTTCTTAAGTGTGGTTTTGTTTTTCTGAAGTGATAATTAACACTACTGATTGCATGGTGTGAATTTACCAATCTTGTAATAGGCAAACTCATGGGATGTTGATGTTGTATTATCTATAAGACGTGTCATTTTCAGCATTTTTTTCTTTTCTGGTTACACATGCGTTTCTTTTATCCAGGCTGCCTCTCTGTTGTCTCATGATTTTCAGCGTTTTCAGAGTTTCAGGTAATGATATTTAAGCTTCATTGAAAGCCTCCTCTAAACTGATGATCTTGTGGTTTTTGTGAGAGAGGACAAGCCTGAGAAAAAACTTCAGAGAGAACAAGATGCTGAAGAAGTTTGGTTGTTTTCTCACCCTGAGGTGTTTGGTTGTAGCTTCTGTTCTTAAGAGTCTTGGTTTTGTTTGTTTTTGTTTTTTTGTTTTGTTTTTTTTGTTTTGGTTTGGTTTGGTTTGGTTTGGTTTTTTTTAAAGATGTGTCAGGGAATTCTCTTCCAATTAGGGCCTGGGCTCTGGCCATGCCCTGGCTCTATCTGGATGGGAAACTGCTAACAGACCCACGTGTTTTCTGTGTCAAAACAATACTCGAGTTGCTTTGACTTGGCAATTTGACCCTATCAATATGACAGCTGGACCTATTTTTTTAAAGTGAGCTTGGAAATAATTTTCCAGAAGTGATTATCCAGTTCTTCACTGATTTGAACTTTATCAGCTGTTGCAGACACTGGGATGATAGTACAGTGTTTTAGTTCTTGGTAATCATCTAACTTCACATGTGTAATTAATTATGTCTTATAGTAGAAATATTTTTGATTCTTATATCTAAATTATTTCTGATTGCTGTAAGATTCTGATCTCACTAGATATGAAATATCTCAATGGAATGTATAAAGAAAATTGATTTACTAACTTAAAGCAAAGATGTGCATGTGTTTTTATCATTAGCAGGTTCAAAGTAATCATCTATTCAATTGACCAGGCATCAACTGTCTCCAAGAGAATGAGACCCAGTCAGAAGACAAATTCCCTAACTACCATGCAGCTTTCATGATCCGAACAGGAACAGGACTGCCAAAACAGCTGTGCCTGGAAACTTAGAAAGTAACTTATTAAGAAAAAGCCTCATGTCATTATCATGGTATTGCATTCTAAATAATTTTCTTTAGATATTCCTTGTTTCAGGTTCTCAAAGTGGATTCAGCTTAAAGGGGGAGCACACCCAAGGCATTCAGTTTGTAGACGGCAGCACTTTAAGGATTTCAACGCTAGGGCAGTTTTGACGTAACAGGTATAACAGTTGATTCTGATGAGACAGGTAGGGAAGCTATAAGTCTGTTTGAAAATCGGGAGCAATTTGCACAGGCTGTTTTGTAGTATTGTAGGCTAATCCAAAGGCTTCGGGAGAAAGAAAGGGGAAAATGCTCAAAGGTATTGAGTGTGGGAAAAGGCTCTGGATCCCTGAGAATTGGGAGGTTAGACCTTAGGATTGGAGGTGAACAAGGTGGTTGTGGAAATTGAGGAAGCTCAGCAAAACAAAAAAGCACAAGAGAGCAAAAAAGCACAAAAAGCAAAAATAAGGATGAGGAACGGCTTTAAATTAGGAATGTGGGCTTCTGTGATTTTTCTTTTGTCCATTGCGACAGTTGGGAACATCGAGAGTGCAGAACAAACAAGCCCACAAGAATGGTATCATCAGAAAATGTGGCTCACTTGGGCTGGTGCAGTTGAGGTGGATTCCCTTTGTTTATCTTTAGCCAAGTCAGGAGATCCTTTTCATACATGTCTAATTGGTGTCCCAATGAGTAATTGTACTGATTTTATAGAATGGGTAGGACCTGGAGAAAAGCCGTATGTCACAGCAGAGAGGAAGACTGCTTACTTCATTCCAGATGATCACCAGAGCAACTGTTGGGGGTTGGGTTTTTGTTCCTTTACTGCGTGAGTTTGGAGAAGTTTTTCCCATTGTGATGCTAACAAAACCTGCCGGCTGTGCCCAGGGTCTTTGACGGCCCTGGACGGGGTGGGTAGGTGGGAGCGGCTTCCGGAGGGGTATGCGGGCTTCCGAGCGGAGCTACGGAGAGGGCACTGGTGTTTCCAGCGAGGGAGCGGAGAGGAGGGACCCCCCGGTCTGCTCAGCACGTGGCCAGGAGGCAGGAGAGCCGCACGCCTGTGTCAAATTCTCTGCATCTTTCCTGCTTAGCCTCCTACCTCTGGGAATACAACTGATCTCTGGACACAACAGTGAGTGAGGAGCCGGCTCCCACCTGAGCCCAGCCCAACCGTGGTGGCTCCCCTCCAACCTCCCTCACTCCCGCCTGCACTTGCAGCAGCTGTGCCGGCCCTGCCACGTGTCACATCCCCGGGAACAGACATAGACGGAGTGTGTCCATGGCAAAAGAAAGGACTGGAACTGGGTTATTTTCTTCTGTTTTTGTCGGTAATTTTAATAACTGCTGTTGTTTTCTACCTGTGCAGTTAGATATAGTAGTAAAGAGCTGTTACTTCTACCCCTTATCTCTGCCTTGGGTCCTTGATTTCAAACAACTATAACACTTAGAGGGGGTGAAACTAAATTCTCTATTTCAAAGAGGAAATTCTGTCTTTTATTGGCAGAACCCTGTCCTAGAAACCAGGACAGCAACAAACAAGGAGCAGTCTGCAGTTGCAAAGAGGCGTGGAGATAATTTTAATATGAAGCAGGGACAGGGGGGATTAGGAAACGAATATGTATGAGGTACAATATGTATTGTGCAATCCTAGTTTGTAGAGAATAAAAAGAGAGGTGCAGGTCGCCAAAGGTGTGCCTGTTTTTGGAGGAGCTATTCTCCATGCACCTCAGCGCTGAATAAAATACATACCTATAACTTACTTTATGGGTTATAAAGCTTTTCTGTGCATCAATTTAGGTGACCCCGCTGCTCCCTAGAGATTTTGGGGTGCCCCCTTTGCCCCCCTCAGAGCTGGAGTTGCTGCAGAACTCCATCTTCACCGACCACACAGACCAAAGCACCTGGGTGTACCTGCGCTGCATCCTCTCCTGAGGTAACTCGGGGCTCCCTCCAACCCCTGGGACCCTCACCTGGAGTTCTGGGGTACCCTTGAATGTTGGGATGCCCCCGACAGCCTCCTCTCCACTGCTGAGGGTCATCTGTATGCATGCTGACTGGGAGGATGCAACAGTGGCCATCGTCTTCTCCCAGCCTTTCTAGGTGAGTCAGGACATTTGGGTGCTGCAAACATCACCTGGATATCCCCAAAAGCCACCTGGGTACACCTGGGTACTTGGCAAAATCACCTGAATCCCCCAAAAATCACCTGGGTACACCTGCCTACGCCCCTGGATCATCCAGAACTCCTGGGGCCCCCAAAACTGGTGTCCGAAAAATCCTCATTGATTTGACTGGGTAGACCTGGTTTCCGTAAATCCCTATTGACTTAAATGTGTAGACCTGGTGTCCCTAGATTCTGATTGACTTCAATGGTGTAAGCCTGATGTTGTGTTTACCCTTATTTATTTCCACTAATCTTTCCCAGTAATCCCACTTATGCCCCAGTGCTCCCAGTCAGCCCAGTGCCCCCTCTTAACTGCTCCCAGTTTAACTAGTAACCCCTCCCGATCAAGCCCTATAAATAGATAGACCTGTGTCCCTAAGTCCCCATTGATTTCAATGGGGTAGATCTGGGTTCTGTCAATCCCCATTGACTTCAGTAGGTAGACCTGATGTCTCAAAATTTTGGTTCTAAAAATGCCAATTTTGGGCTCGTAATTCCCAGATTTTGGGCTAAAAATGGAGATCTTTGGGTCTACCTTAAGACACAGCTCCAGCATGGGCCACAGGTGAGGGATCAGGGATTTGGGATTGGATTCTAGGAATTCATCCAGGACTTCCAGAGCATCATCACTATGATCCTAGAGTGGAAATTCCCAGAATTCAGCCCAAGATTTCCCCAAATTCACCCATTTAAGCACCAAATTTCTGCAAAATCCCCATTGACTCTAAAGGATAGACCTGGTGTCCGTAGATACCAATTGACCTAGATGAGGCAAACTGAGTGTCCCTAAATCTCTTTATTTTAGTGGGGTAGACCTGGTGTCCCCAAATCCCCATTGATTTCAATAGGGTAAATGTGATGTCCCTAAGTCCATGTTGAATTTAATGGGCAGACCTGATTTGCCTAAAACCACTTTGATTTCAAAGGGTTAACCTGATGTCCAAAACTCCCTATTAGGAGATTAATATTATAAAAGATGGGGCAACTGGGAGACATTGTAAAAGATGTTTTATTACTTTATTGCATCAGTCTCACAGAAGGGTAAGACATTAAAGGTGTTTGATCCAACTCTATAATATCAGAAGCTGCCTAGTTCTTAGGTAAAATGCCTTATGTTAGTTTTCTACCAATCCAATACTTGTATGAAGTTTCTAGCATGTTTTTAGACCACTCATTATTGCTTTGCTTTTCATTGTTTAGACGCAAAGTGTCATTTTTCAGCCAACCATATAACACTTCACAAACCTACATTGATACATCTTAAGCTTCTAACTAACTTTATAACAGGTTTTATTGCTAAACTTTAAGATCTTTTACTATCTTACTTAACATACTCCTTTGCTTAAGTAATACAAATTTCTGTTTGCTTAAAACATATTTCTACTTAAACTACAAATTTATATTCTAGCTTTATTTCTATTTTACTTTTAATGCTCTAATTTTTCAAGCTGTCTCCAAGGTCTTAAGTCAAATCTTGTATCCATCTCTATCTCTGACCCTGTATGCACAAGGCCCTGAGAGCTCTCAGTGCTTGCATTTCCCACATCACCTCTAATCTCTCTCTCAATTTCCTGCTCTAACTGGAACCTGGGGACACTTTCTCAGTCATGTCCCTCAGTGGGACTCATGAATGGGATCAGAAACTTTGGAGTTCAATTCTGACTGAATTCTTGAGAAGTTTCCTCGCAAACCATGGCTCTGCCTTGATTTCCTTCTGGTCTGCTGCAGTTCATCAGGAAGATTTTCAACTTCAGTTATGGAGAAATACATCAAAGAGCTTCTTATCAATATCCATTTTAAAGGGTGTATTGATTCCTATTTTACTACTGCTGTCTTTAGAGCAGAGGTGATTGCAGCATTCTGTGGTTGATATTTGTGAGAAATGGATTTGTAAAGGATACACAAAGCCTGACTGAAAGCTCACACAGTCTTGTACATCTGTATGCAAACTCTGAGATGTGCTGACTTAGAAAGGCCATGGAATAGAGGAGATATTTTTGAGAGAGAGATTGAACTAGAAACAAGTTTCAAATATTTATAATGTACTGTAACCAGGAAACAACTTGGCTTCTGAATGAATGGTGTTGAGTTTTACATCTCTTATGTTTCAGTCTTCAATGACACTGATAATGGAACAAAATTATTTACAATGCCTCTCAGCTGCCCTGTCTCTGAAGAGCTGGGATTTTCCATAAGTGCTGAGTCCCTGGACATCAGTCCCTGAGAGGGAGTTGAGAAGGAAAATTTCTGAAGATCTCAAAGTCATATTGAAACTCCAAAGTTTCTTGAAGTTTTAATGGGTTCCACTGAGGCATATGATTGAGAATGTGTCCCCAGGTTCCAGTTACAACAGAACACTGGAGGCAGTGATAACAGTGGGGACAAACAAGGGAAAGGTGTCTCTGATGCTGAGCAAACCTGGATGTGTTTCAGGAATGCAAAGGGCCAAGACCTGAGCCCCAGCCCCTGGCAAGGCACATCCTGTCCCTCCCTCATTGCTCAGGGCTCTTCCCGGGCCACTGGGCTCTGGGGATGTGCAATGCCAAGGGCAGGAGCATGGGGCAGCCCCTGCCAGGCTGCTGAGCAGGGACAAGGAGGCAATGAGGCCCCAGCACAGCAAGGCTCACTTGTCCCCTGCTGGCCAAGGGCCCAGGGCCAGCAGCCATGGCCCAAGTGCTGCAGCAGTTGGCTCTGGCAGGGCCTTTCAGCTGCTGCCCATGCCTGTGCCCTCTGCAGCCCAGGCTGTCCTACGGTGTCCATGCCCTGCGCCTCTGTCCCTGCAGGCTGTCGTCATCCCCCGGCTGCCCCACCTGGCTGGCCCCTTCCTTTGCTGACAGCTCTGCATCCTGCCTGCCTCTGCATGGACACACAAATCTTTGGGCTTGAAACCAAAAGGGTTAATTCAATTTTTACTGTGCCCTTGAACTCTTAGTACAGGAGCAAGGCATGCAGGGGCTGTTTTCATAGCAATGATTGTTGGAAGACAATAAGAAGAAAACTGGACTCAATGATGCAGTGACAGATAAAACAAGGGCTGATTCTGAGAACTTGGGGTGGGGTTTATGGAAATGGGTAAATTGTAATACACATGTAATGACTCAATATAAGCAACACACTTTTAGAATCACCTGTCCACATAGGGTTAGGATTTATCCCATGTTGGACCTCAGGCATGAATAAATGACATCTTCTTCAACACCAAATTTGTGTTAAGGTGTCTTATTCTGCTATTTTGAGATATGGCAACAGTGGGACCTCACGGAACTGAGGCGTCAACTGTCACACCTTGGAACCTCATGTAAACAAGTGGCCATTGTGATGCAAGAGAATGTCATGGAGCCAGGGACAACAATGTGACGCTGTGGAACCTCATGGAAACAAGGGTCCATTGTTACACTGTGGGACCCTGTGGAACCAAGGGGACCATACAGACACTGTGGTGCTCCATGAAACAAAAGGGCCATTCTCATACTGCCTGGCCTAATGGGACCAAGAGGTCAATTGTGACACTGTGGGGCCTCATGGAACAATGGGGACTATTATGACACAGAATCACCAAATTAATGAGGTTGGAATAAACCTTTGAGATCATCAAGTCCAGCCTGTGACCTAACATCACCTCATCAACTAAACCATGGCATTGAGTGCTGCATCCAGTCTTTTTATAAATGCCACAGGGGCAGGGACTCCACCACCTCCCTGAGCAAAAGATTCCAGTTCCCAATCACTCTTTCAGTGGAGAATTTTTCCCTGATGTCAAACCTAAACTACCCTTGGCTCATCTTAAGACTGTGTCCTCTTGTTATGTCACTGGTTCCCTGGAACAAGAGACAAACCCTCACCTGACTACAACCTCTGTTCAGGTGGTTGTAGAGTCTCACTGGAGACCATTGTAACCATTGGGGCCACTGTAGCATGGCAGGGCCTCATGCAATCGAGGGGACCACAGTGACAGTGTGGGGCTCCATGGCACAAAGGGGCCATTGTGACACTGTGGAACCAAGGAGAGCTTTGTTACACTACAGGGCACCATGGAACCAAGGCCATTGTGACCCAGCAGGGGCCTCATGGAATCCTGGAGGCCATGATGACACTTTGAGGCCTCATTGAATCAAGGGGCTCTGCACAACCTCATGGAACCAAGGAGACCCTTCTGCCATTGTGAGTCCCCAAGGAACAAAGGGTCCATTGTGATACTGCGGTGTGGAAAATGAGAGAGAGGCACAGAGAGCTTTCAGGGCCTTGTGCATACAGTCTCAGAGATAGAAATAGATAGAAGATTTGACATAAAACCTTGGAGAAGGCTTAGACAATTAGAGCATTTAAGTGAAATAGACATGAAACAAGAATATAAGTTTGTAGTTTAAGTAAAAAAAGTTTTAAGCAAACAGAAATATGCATTATGTAAGCAAAGCAATATGTTAAGTAAGATAGTAAAAAGTTTTAAAGTTTAGCACTAAAATCTTTTATAAAGTTAATTAGAAGTTTAAGATGTATCAGTGTAAATTTGTGAAGTGTTACATGATTGGTTAAAAATGACTCATTGCATCAAAGCCATGAGAAGCAAAACAACTAATGATTGATATAAAAAGACAGTAGCAAGCTTTGTAGAAGTATTTGATCAGCTAAAAACATTATATAAGGCATTGCAACTAAGAATTAGATGGCTTCTGATATTATGGCATTGGATCTAAGACATTTAATGTCTCACCCTTCTATGAGATTGCAGCCATAAGGAAATAAACCATCTTTTACAAGGTCTCCCATTTGCCCCATCTCTCATAATATTTATATCCCGATACTGCAGTACCGAGGAGACCCCTGTGACACTGCAAGGCCTCAGGGAGGCAAGGGATGATTGTGACACTATGGAGCTCCATGGAAACAAGAGGCCAGTGTGACGCAGCTGGGGCTCATGGAACCAAGGATCCAAGGACACAACCATTGCTACATTGTGGGAACCCATGGAAACAAGGGGCCACTGTGACATTGTGGGTCCCCATGGATCCAAGGGAACAGGTAACAGGTCTGGTAGGCTTTGCCTGACTGGTCCAACTGTCCTTGGCATGTCAAAGGTCTCTTCTCATGTACCCCTGAAAAACTGTGACTCTGGGCTTTCCTTCAAATGGAAAAGAACTGTCCTTCTCATCCAGGCATCCAGGGCCAAAATTGGATTCTGCTTCCAAATTTCCCAATATTGAGGATTGCTCCTAGAAAAAAGCTGCCATTATCAACAAGTCTGGATGAACTTGTCTTCCTGAGAACTGGGTCTCACCTGCCCTCAAACACTGGGGCTCAGTGCTTTCCTTCCTATGGAAAAAATCCATCCCTCCTGCACAGACACCCATGGCCAAACTTGGTACCTTTCCTCCAAAATTCCTCTCTGCAAGGGTTTCTCCCAGACAAAATCTGACAGGACAGACAGGTCTGGTTGGACTCAGCCTCTGGTAGTCATCTCCAATCTGCCATGAGTCATTGCGTCTCCATGCTTTCCTTTCTACAGGAATGAATCATCCTTTTCCAGGCTCTCATTGCTGAAACTGTGATCCTGCCCCCAAAATTCTATGTTACCAAGGATTTCTCCCAGATAAAAGCTACCAGGACAGATAGAACTGGCTGGTCTTGGCCTCCGGTGGCTACAGCTGAAACACTGAGGTGGAGGGGGGAGGACAGGGCAGCGTGCAGGTGAGCGAGAGGAAAGGGACAGATCTGTCTCCAGCTGTTGGGAATGCCGGGGAAGGAAATGACTGCCCTGTTTGCGGGAAACCTGAAATATCAACATTAAAGCTGACAGATTCAAATGGGGAGAGATATTCATGCTTTGTAAAGTCAAAGAAGAAAGATTTAATAACTCTTAAGCAATTACAGGGCGCCCGCTTGGGCGCAGAGGAGACCCGGGCACAGCAGGTTGCTGCCACCATCCCGGGCCACAGCCCGGAGCACACCGAGGGAGAGGAGAGCGCCCCAGCCCCTCTCTTGCTCTGCGCTGCTTCAGCCCACTCGGCCGGCTGGCCCACGTCCTTCTCCGTGCCCAGTGCCCAGGGATGGCAGCAGCCCGCTGTCCCCCATGATGGGGGCGGGTCAGGAGCAGCTGCTCCGCTCTGGGGATTACTTTGAACACATGGCGTGGGGGGGACGGGCGGCACAGACGGAGCGGCTGCGGCCAGGCTGCAGCACAGGGCAGGCTGTGGAGGCACAGACGCCTCGGCCCCATCCAAGCCGGTCCGTGCGGGAGTTGGTCCCACACTGCCTGATGCCGCAGGGACCAATGCTGTGAAGCAGGGAGCTGTGGAACGGGGGGCTGGTGACGGGAAAAACGGGGCCCCTGCACTCATAGAACACGGCTCAAGCGGCATCAAAGACGGTGCTGCCGGCTGGTCCCCAGAGCTGTTCTGTCCAGCTACAGGTAACGGCAGTGGTGGGGTCCCCAAGATTTGTGCTTGAAAAAAATCATGCCGATTAGCAATGTATTGCGACATCAGTCGAGAAGACAGTGAAGAAGTCTCTGTCTTTTCAGAATTCGTAAGTGGCTCACTTAAAGATTTTCTGATCAATTCCCAAAACGATAATAACAAAGGAGCTTTGCTGTCTCCTAAACAAACATCATCAAAAAGTTTAAGACCAATTTGATCCCAGAAAGTTTCACTTAAAACAGAATCAGAATCTACATTTGGAAAATTCTTTCTAACTGTCCTGGTTTCTAGGACAGGGTTCTGCCAATAAAAGGCAGAAGTTCCCCTTTGAAAATAGAGAGTTTAATTTCACCCCCTCTAAGTATTATAATTGTTTGAAATCAAGGACTCAAGGCAGAGATAAGGGGTAGAAGTAACAGCTCTTTTATTACTATATCTAACCACACAAGCAGAAAACAACAGCAGTTATTAAAATTACTAACAATAACAGAAGAAAATAACTCAGTTCTAGTCTTGTCTTTAGCCACAGACATACCCGGTCTGTGTCTGTTCCCTGTGATGTAACACGTGGCAGGGCCAGCACAGCTGTGAGAGCAGACGGGAGCGAGGGAGGTGGGGGGGAGCAGCCCCAGCCCGGCTGGCTCAGGTAGGAAGGAACAGGCTCCTTGCTCACCATTGCCTCCAGAGGACCAGTTGTATTCCCAGAAGTAGGAGGCTAAGCAAGACAGATGCAGGGAAGTTGACCACAGGCATCCGACTCTCTTGCCTCCTGTCCATGTGTGGAGCAGACGGGAGTCCCTCCTTTCAGCTCCCTCACTGGAAACACCAGTAGCCCCACCGGGAAGCCTGAGTGCCCCTCCGGAAGCCTGCTCTTACCTCCTCTTTTGTCTAGAGTCATCAAAGATCCTGGGTGTAACCCAGCAAGCTCCGTTAGCATGAAAAAGGGAAAATTCTTTATATTGACACAGTAATAGAAAAAAATCAACCCCCAACAGGTTCCATGAGGGCTTTCTCTGTCACAACGTGCTTTTGGTTCCATGAGGTTTCTCAGTGCCACAATGGTCTCCTTGGATCTGCAGAAGAACAGTGGACCATAGATTCCATGTTGCCTCACTCTGTCAAAATAGATTTTGGTTCCATGAACTCCCACAGTGTCAAAGGGTCCCTTTGATCCTTGAGGTTCCATAGTGCAACAGTTGACTCCCTGGTTCTGTGAGGCCCGCTTTCAACAAATCTCCAAAATATCAGAATAAGATTCCTTAATACTAATTTGGTGCTAAAGAGGGCATCAGTTTGTTCAGGGCCTATGTTCAGTGTGGGATAACTCTTAACCTTCTTTGGACATGTTATTCTACAAGTGTGTTTCTTATATTAAATCATTACATGTGTATTAAAATGTACCCATTTCCAAAAAAGCCTACACCAAGTTCCCAGTGTCAGTCCTTGTTTTTCTATCACTGCACCCTTGAGCCAGATGTCTTCTTCTTCTCTTCCAAACATACCTGCTGAAAAAGCAGCCCCAGCATGCCTTGTTTCTGGGCTGAAAGTCCACAGGCACAGTAAAAATGGAATTTAACCTTTTCGTATGAAGCCCAGAGCTTTCTGTGCGCAGGCAGAGGCAGGCAGGATGCAGAGCTGTCAGCAAAGGAAGGGGCCAGCCAGGTGGGGCAGCCGGGGGATGACGACAGCCTGCAGGGACAGAGGCGCAGGGCATGGACACCGTAGGACAGCCTGGGCTGCAGAGGGCACAGGCATGGGCAGCAGCTGAAAGGCCCTGCCAGAGCCAACTCCTGCAGCACTTGGGCCATGGCTGCTGGCCCTGGGCCCTTGGCCAGCAGGGGACAAGTGAGCCTTGCTGTGCTGGGGCCTCATTGCCTCCTTGTCCCTGCTCAGCAGCCTGGCAGGGGCTGCCCCATGCTCCTGCCCTTGGCATTGCACATCCCCAGAGCCCAGTGGCCCGGGAAGAGCCCTGAGCAATGAGGGAGGGACAGGATGTGCCTTGCCAGGGGCTGGGGCTCAGGCCTTGGCCCTTTGCATTCCTGAAACACATCCAGGTTTGCTCAGCATCAGAGACACCTTTCCCTTGTTTGTCCCCTCCTGTCATCATTGCTTCCAGTGTTCTGCTCTAACTGGAACCTGGGAATACTTCCTCAGTGGGAACCATTAAATGTTCAAGAAACTTAGGAGTTTAATATAACTTTGAGTTATTGAGAAGTTTTTTTGAGCAGTCTCTCAGGGACTGAGTCTGATGTAAACAGCACCAAAGCCCTGAGAGAATCATTAAAGTCCTTGTGCTGTGTCTGGGCTGCTGAGCTGGGCTGGGCTCCTGGCTCAGAGGCAGCTCCCAAGCTCAACCAAGAAAAGCTTCAAAAAGACATTTCTGCTGAGGAGCAGCTCCTCTCCCAGCCCAGCAGGGCTGAGGGCATTGCCTGCAGGTACCTGGGAGGAGTGAAGCAGAGAAAGGCTTAAAGAAGGCAGAAGGACAATTCTGCACTTATTCATGGAGAAATCTTCACCACTTCCGACACAGTAAGTCTCTGGCTGCAGGGATCTCCTAAAGCTGACCCATGACAGGACTGACATGACTGTAAGGCTCTGCTGCCTTTTCTGGTGTGGGGGAGGATATGCTGGGCAGCGGGGCTGCCCTAAACATGATCAGAGGGACAGGGCAGGATGGCTTCTGCTGCCAGGGACGGCTGCTGGGGCTGCAGCCAGGGCTGCCCAGGGCTGTCCTGCAGAGCAGCTCCTGCAGCCCTCAGGGCTCTTGGCCAGCCCAGGGCATGTGCCACCTGCCAGGGGCAGCTCTCAGCCTGCCTGGGAGCTCCCCATGCGCTGTGGGGAGAAGTTGGAGGTAGAAGGAGCCACACCCATCAGGGCAGATTTCTCCTGCTGTGGAGAGGGTGCTGCATGGCCAGGGCTGCTCAGAGCTCCAGCTCATGCCCAGGTCATTTCTGAGGGGACTTCTCATGAGCTCATTCAGGGCAGGGGTTTCCTGTTTCAATCCCTTCTTTCCAGAATCTGTGCTCCCACTATTCCCCAGCTCAGCTTGGGGGCAATGGAAACTCAGCTGTGCAGGGCAGAGCAGGGGCTGAGGCCCTTGAATCATCACACTGAGTTTTCCTGGGGCCCTCAGCAGGTGCCTCCACCTCCCCAGGCTCCAGATCCATCCAGCAGCACCTTTCCATGGTGCCCAGGCCTGGGGGAGCTGTTCTTTAATCCCTGCACCCCTGAGCAGCTGCAGGGCAGAGCTGGCCCAGGGGCTGGGCTGGGCTCTGGCAGCTCTGGCAGGGAAGGAGCCCGGGGCCACAGGAACAGCTCGGGCTGGGACAGCTCCAGCAGCAGAGCCATGGGCAGGGAGGGAGGGAGGCAGTGCTGAGGGAAGCTCTGCTGCAGGGCAGATGTGGCACCTGCCGGCCCTGCCCTGCAGGGCAGACACTGCCCAGAGCAGCACAGCTCTGGTGTCCCCTCCCAGCCAGCACAGCCCTCAGCCCTGGGGCTCGGGGCCCTCAGTGCCCTCCTGGGCTGGCAGAGAAGCACCAGACATGAAGGGCATCTCTCCTGCCATGTGCCATTCCCTGCTCACCAGGGCCTGAGGGCCACTGTCCTGCCCTGCTGCTGCCTGGGAGGGGCTGTGCAGGGCTGGCCAGGGAAAGGTTTTTCCTCAGGGCTGGCTCTCTCTCTCCTTGCCTTGCCCAGGTGCTCCTGGCATTGCTGACAGGCTCTCTGGGAATGGCAGTTCCAGCTGCAGGCTCAGGCCCAGCCCTTGGGCTCCTCCTGTGCAGGCTGAGCACAGCAATGGGGTGTCCCAGCTCCCTGTGCCCCAGGAGCTCTGGACAGGGCAGGCTGGGAGGCTGGGAATGAGCTGACTCTCCTCAAGCAGTGCCATGGACAGAACCCTTGGTGTGTCCTTTGGATGCCATCCAAGCTGGGAGCTGCCTCCAGGGGACCCTGGGGGACAGGATTGTCCTTGGCCAGGAGTGAGGCTGAGACTCTGAGAAAGGCTGAGCCAGGTTGCTCTGCTCTGGGTCCCTCTGCCCTCAGCTGTGTCAGGCTGATTTTAAGGGGAGCACAATGACTGCCCTCAATCTCAGAAAGGGCAGCTGGGGACAGATAGAGTGACAGAGCAGCTCCCCTCACTCTTCACTGGGTTACAGCCAATTCTCTTGCCTTACGCAGTTCTCTCTGTTCTCCCTGGGCACAGCAGTAAACCCTCTCAAACTGCCTTTAGCCATCACCATTCCTTAGCCCTGGGACAGGAGATGGTGTCAAGCTCCTCTGCCTCGGGAGCAGTTTGGGCTGATGAAGTCCACCCCCAGGACTGGACCCTGTCCCTGTTTCCATGACCCCACTGCTGCAGAGCAGACCTGACTCCTAGGTGTCCATGAGCAGAGCCTCAGCTTTTCACAGCAACAAGCGGAGCTCCAGACATGGGGCTGAAGGAAAGGTTCTGAGAAAAGGAAAATGGGGTGGCAGAGACCAGCATGGACATCGCTAAGGAAAGTCTACCCTGACTTATCACAGTTTCATCCTTCTACAAGACTCCATGCCCAGAGTGAAGAAATGTCCAACAGCAGCTCCATCAGCCACTTCCTCCTGCTGCCATTGGCACACACGTGGCAGCTGCAGCTCCTGCACTTCTGCCTCTTCCTGGCCATCTCCCTGGCTGCCCTCCTGGCCAACGGCCTCATCATCATCGCCGTAGCCTGCGGCCACCACCTGCACACCCCCATGTTCTTCTTCCTGCTCAACCTGGCCCTCACTGACCTGGGCTCCATCTGCTCCACTGTCCCCAAAGCCATGCACAATTCCCTCTGGGACACCAGGACCATCTCCTACTCAGGATGTGCTGCACAACTCTTTTTCTTTACATTTTTCATTTCAGCAGAGTACTATCTCCTGACCGTAATGTGCTACGACCGCTACGTGTCCATCTGCAAACCCCTGCACTACGGGACCCTCCTGGGCAGCAGAGCTTGTGCCCACATGGCAGCAGCTGCCTGGGCCAGTGGCTTTCTCCATGCTTTGCTGAACACGGCCAATACATTTTCCCTGCCCCTGTGCCAGGGCAATGCCCTGGGCCAGCTCTTCTGTGAAATCCCACACATCCTCAAGCTCTCCTGCTCACACTCCTACCTCAGGGAATTTGGGCTTCTTGCTGTTAGTGCCTGTTTAGGATTTGGTTGTTTTGTGTTCATTGTTTTCTCGTATGTGCAGATCTTCAGGGCTGTGCTGAGGATCCCCTCTGAGCAGGGACGGCACAAAGCCTTTTCCACCTGCCTCCCTCACCTGGCTGTGGTCTCCCTGTTTGTCAGCACTGCCACATTTGCTCACCTGAAGCCCCCCTTCATTTCCTCCCCATCCCTGGATCTGTCACTCTCAGTCCTGTACTCGGTGCTGCCTCCAGCCCTGAACCTCCTCCTCTACAGCCTGAGGAACAAGGAGCTCAAGGCTGCAGGATGGGCACTGATTACTGGATGCTTTAAGAAACATTAAACTTCTTGCCTGTTTCTACATATCACTTGTAATAAATGCCATCTTTGATTGTCCTTTTTGGTTTGGTTTTTGTTTTTATCTTTTCATTCCCTTACTTTAGTTTATTTAATATTGTGCACAAAAAATGGCATTACCTTTGCCATATTTCATTTTGCTTTTTTGAAACTTCACTTTGATCCATAGTCTGTGTCAATGACAAGCTTTGCACTCAATCACTTAAAACAGAAAAAAACATCTCCCAGCAAAGTTTTTCTCCAGAGATGCCCCGTCTCTTCCCTTCCCTGGAGCTGCAGCAGCAATGTCTGTGTGCAGAGCTGGGGTAGATCAGTGCTGGCACAGCAGCTGTGCCCAGCAGCAGCAGCAGCACTTGGTGTTGCCAGTGCTGCTCCTGTGCCACTGCCCCGCTGCCCTCCTGCCCCTCGTGTTGCTGCAGGGCCTGAGTGCTCTCGGGGCCGGGCACAGCCCTGGGGGTGGCAGTGCCGGGGCTGCAGCAGGGACAGGCCATGGGCACTGCTGGGGCAGCGCTGACGCCTCAGGGCAGGGCCTGGGGGCTCCAGGCTCCTTGCCCAGGCTCTCTCCAGAACACTTGGCCAGGCCAATGCTGAGCAGACAAAACCCCTGTGAGCAGCCCCAGGCTGGCCGTGGGCAGGCTGGGGGCAAACAGCATGGCTGGTGCTCTGCAAGGTCCCTGCAAGGGGGACACCCTGGCAAGGAGCAGCAGAGCAGGGGCTGATCCATCCCCACTGTGCTGGACACCCCAGGGCAGCGTCCCAGAGCGTCCTCATGCACCTGCCAACAACATCCCCCCTCTGCAGCCCTGGCCTCTCCCCCAGCTCACACAGGAGCCGCATCCTTGCAGGCACAGCCACGGCAGCACTGGCTCAGGAGCCCCTGTTTGCATTGCACAGAGCAGGCGTCAGCACCCCATGGTGCTGCTGTGGGGAGATGGAGCTGAGTGAGCACAAATGCCATCAGCCCCTGGGGCCAGCAAGGGCTGGGGCACGGGAGGGAAACCACTCAGGTTTGTCATGACCTCTGAAGTCAGCCAGAAAGTTTGTTCCCATGAGCTGTGAGTTTCCGGTTCCACTGCATACACTGTTACTTGGAGCCTCAGCTGCCTGGGAGCCACCCCCACACTGCCCTGAGCATCTCCTTTGCTTAACCTTTGCTTTCTTTTTCTTTCGTGATTCACATATTGGCCTCTTGCCTACTCCTAGTCCTTCCCCTTCAAACTGCCCATTCCTGTTTGCCCTTTCCTCTCCGGCCCCACTCTGCATTTCAGTTCCTCACTTTGCACCATGGGAACATCCCTTGGAAAGTAGGATCATCCTACAAGGGCTTGAGGAATTGTCTGCAGGGTCCTGCAGTGCCTCGTGCTGCTCCCTTGCCAGAGGCACCACAGGCCAGGGGGCACATCTGGGCTGGTGTGTCTGGGTGTGGGGCTCCCTGTTCTGGGCAGTGAGGAGGGGCTGGAGAGGCTCTGCAGGACTGACAGGATGGGCTTTGGGGCTGTGTGGAGAAGCTGAGGGACCTGGGCTGCTGGACCTTCTGAAGAGGAGGCCCAAGGCTCATTCTGCAACTGCTCCAGGGATGGCTTCAGAGAATCCCAGAATCAGCAAGGCTGCAAAGGACCTTGGAGATCTTCAAGTCCAATTTGTGCCCTGACACCACCTTGTCTCCATAAACCTCCTCTTTTCCAGGATAATCAACTCCAGCTCCCTCAGCTGCTCCTCACAGGACTTGTGTTCCAGACCCCTGACCAGCCTTGTTGACCTTCTCTGGACACGCTCCAGCCCCTTCCATGTCCTTTCAAAATTGGGGATGTTAAGAACTGGACACAGCACTCAAGCTTGCTCTCTGTCAGTGCCCCCAGGCTCACCTATGTCCGTTTCTGCCTGGCTCCTGTCCAGCCACTCTGTCCCCAGCCTGGAGCACTGCAGGTGTTGTGACCAAAGTGCAGGAGCCAACACTTGGTCTTGTTAATCCTCACCTTGTTGTATTTGAGCCCATAATCCAGCCTGTCCAGGTCCCTCCAGCAGATCCACAATCACACCCAGCTTGGTGTCACCACAGTCCCATATGGCCCTGGAGTGTCCCAATGGTTCCCATGATTCCATGAGGCCTCAACATTGCATGAGGTGTCACAATGTCCCTTTTGTTCCATGGGACTCCTTGGCATAACAGAGTCCCTTGGATCCTTGGGCCTCGCAGTTTCACAATGGTGCCTTGGTCCCCCAAGGAACCTTGGTTCCATGGGGCACCACAGTGTCACAATTGTTCCCTTAGTTCCAAGAGTCCTTGCAGTGGAACAATGGGCCCTTGATTCCATTGGGTCCCAGGCTCTCACAGGACTCTCCTTGGTTCCACAGTGTCACAATGGTCCCTTGGTTCCACAAGGCCCTGCAGTGTCACAGTGGCCTCTGTGGTTCCACGAGGACCCAGACTGTCACAATGGACTCCTTGCTTCCATGTAGCCCCACAGTGTCCCAGTGGCCCCTTGGCTCTGGGGCCCTCTTGGGCCCATGTCGTACACAGTGTCACTCTGGTCCTCCTTGCAGTGTCACAATGGCCCCTTGCTTCCCCAGGGCCCTGCAGTGTCACAATCATCACAGAATCACCCAGGCTGGAAAAGACCTTTGAGAGCATCAAGTCCAACCTGTGACCTAACACCACCTTGTCACCCAGACCATGACACTCAGTGCCACATCCAGTCTTTTCTGAAACACTTCCAGGGACAGGGACTCACCCACCTCCCTGGGCAACCCATTCCAGTGCCCAGTCGCCCTTTCTGTGAAGAATATTTCCTAATCTCCAGCGTAAACATCCCCTGGTGCAGATTTACGGCTGCATCCTCTTGTCCTGTGACTATTCCCTGGAGAAAGAGCTGACCCCCACCTGGCTGCACCCTCCTGTCAAGGAGTTGTAGAGAGTGATGAGGTCTCACCTGAGCCTCTTCTTCTCTAGGATAAACAACTCCAGCTCCCCCAGCCGCTCCTTACAGGCCTTGTGTTCCAGACCCATCACCAGCCTTGGTGCCCTTCTCTGGACTCACTACAGCCCCTCCATGTCCTTCCTAAATTGGAGGCCCAGAACTGGACACAGCACTCGAGGTGCTGCCCAACCTGTGCTGAGCACAAAAGAATCACTGCTCTGGTCCTGCTGGCCACACCATTCCTGATCCATTGGAGTCCCAGGGGCTGGATGAGGGGAATGGTGGGGAGGAGGGTGAAGAAAAATTGTTATTGTCAGCCATGAAGGGTCTTGATTTCCATATGTCTTAAGAGTGCATTAGTAGGTGCTGTGGGTAAATATCAATTGGACATTGCTGGTTTCAATCTATAAATAGGAAAAGAAAACTTAACAGGACAAACCTGTTCTCCCTGCATTGTTTTCAGTATAGTATATTCACTTTGAATGCACTTCTGAGTTCTCTCTAATTAATCACAGAAGAATTGAAAACTTAAATTTTCCCAGGAGCTTTTCTTGTTTGGGTGTTTTGAACGAATGTTTTTGAATTTTTCCTCACTGAATTCCTGAACTGAAGAGGTCAAGAAAGAAGAGTTCAATTTTAAGATTTTCGTGGATTTAGCATTGGCTGAATTGTCAGTGCACCCACTAGAATTATTTACTCATTTCCTGCTGTGAGATAGGATTAGGAGGAAGGCAAAACAGGCTCCAACTTTAAAGGGTACAAAGAAAATATCTATTACTAGAAACAACAAGAGAAAAAAACAACCTCAGAATAAATGCTTTACTTTCCCCCACAACTTCTTTTCTTTCAACTGAAAACATACAGAAACAGACCAATTTACCATCTCTAATAATAGCCTTTCATCAATTTACTTGGGTGACGAGAACTTTTCCTCAGTCTATGGAGATTTCTCCACAAGAAAAGAGTTTTCTCCGGGTCTCTGTAATGGTAAATCAGCCACCTGGGAGAATGTAACTCTGATCACTGTGTAGAAATCCCTTCCTTGACTTACAGTTTTCCCAAAACTATTACTGAGGACCATATCAACTTATGGGGCACACTTTAAGGATTATAATATTTCAAACAAAAGCTCTCTTCATCTTTGAAAACACAGTTCTTTCTTCTTCTCTTCCCTGCCAGACAGCAGGGATCTTCATTTCTCTCCTTTCTATTCAAACTTCATATGGGATCACAGCCATTTCAACATCTGCTTTCTTTAGCAGAAATGCATCTGCTCATGTCTACAGTTAAAACATTTCATCCACCCCATAATGCATTTTCTATGCGTTATAGGGAAATAAGATTCTCTTCTCCTCGGCTTTAAAAAAGGGAAATTTCAGTCCATGACTCACCTCCTTCCATCATCTGGGACCTGACTCTTCCTTTTGTCTGACCTTGGTGTTTTTGTGCTGTTTCTGTGCCTATCTTCATCTTGGTCCTCTTCTTTCACTCAGAAGAGAGAACAAAGTGTCTGCAAGTCACATCCTGGGCAGTGAAAGAGTTGATATTTTGCCCAGGCCTGCAGATGGTCAAGTGATGTCTCCTGAGCCACAGCCCAGAGCTATTTTACGATGGAAACTTTTTCAGTGGCTGTGCTGGGGGCCTGGGCCAGGATAGCAGGGGCCCAGGCCAGAACAGCAGGGGCTGCTCTGGGAGGGGGCAGGATCTCGACAGCCAGGCTCGAACTCAGAGGCTGCACCCTTGTGCCGATGGCTCCCCATCCCCCTTGCCTGGTGGTTTCTGGAAAAATTCATCAGGGGCAGCATTCCAGCCACAGCAAGGGCCGGTCTGGCCACTCTGGGGGGAGGGGGAAGCAGATAGGACCTCAGCAGCTGATGGCCCTGTGTTGAGGATTGGTTAGAAAGCCATGGACACAGCCATGGATAGAGATTGATGGAGGCAGGAGTGTAGCTCCTGCTAAGCAGAAAGTAAAGGCCTTGCTGCAGGCCTTGCTCCTGCTGAGCAATAGCTTTTGCTAAGCAGAGATTTTGCAAAAGCCATATAGTTAGCATAATTTGCAGAGTTAGCTGATAAGTAATGCATATGACTATCGTTCAATCAAGGCCTTATAACTTCTAGGTGGCACATAGCAAGTGAAGCATAACCCTGGGATAGATACTATATAGCAAATAGTATAAGGAAAAGGGAAGTAGCAGTCAAGACTAGCTGTTAGGTAGCATGTATACATTTTGGCTAGAAACTTAGAAGGAGTGGTTGTCTCACGCTTGCATTAACCAATAATAGGAGAGGCGTATATAGCAAAAGGCCTCCCCCAGGTGGGACTTGTGACTGCTCGGGCAATCAGAGCCTGGGTCAGCACCAGCCCACTGTGTGACTGATTGACAACTCATCCTGAGGTGTCTGGGACATTGATCTCATCCAGCCTCTGACAGTGACCATGGTGACACTGTGCAGAACCTCATGGAACCAAAGAGACCATTGTGACACTCTGGCCCCTCAGGGATTCAGGGGAACCATTGTGAAACTCAGGACCCCTATGGAACCAAGGTCAAGGATGAAACTGTGTGGCCCATAGAGTCAAGGAGCCATTGTGACACTGAAACAGGTGGAATTAAAATTAAAATTAAGGCATTAAGGGTAAAATTACAACAGGAGGATGCTTTAACTAGAAGAGGGCTGACAAGATTCTATGAGTGCTTAACATCTGCTGTTTTTACAAGAACAGGAGGATAGAGCAAGGCTGCTAAGATGAGACAGAGGGCCAAGAATGCTCAAACAGGATGGAAGAGTGAATCCCTTCCAGATAACGGGGATTCCTTGGACCCCTGAGCCAGAGAAAACTGGTATCAAGGTCTGGAAAGCGACAAAAGACTAATATGCAAAGGAGAGGTAGAAAGTTCAACTCAGAAGAAGACTGTTTATGTCATCTCAAAGACCCCAGACGACCACCCCAGTGACCAACAAAGAGCAGTGTACAGTTGCAAAGAGGTGTGGAGATAATTTTAGTATGAAGTGGAGACAGGCAGGGTTAGGAAATAAATATGTATTAGATGCATTGTGCAATAATACTTTTACAGAATAAAAAGAATGGTGCAGGTCTCCAAACTTGTGCATGTTTTTGGAGGAGCTATCCCCCATGCACTTCAGTGCTCTATAAAATACATACCTGTAACTTATTTTGTAGGTTATAAACTGCATCAATTTGGGTGACCCCTCGGCTCCCCTGAGATTTTGGGGTGCCCCCTTTGCCCCTCCCAGAGCTGGAGCTGGTGTAGAACGCTTTCTTCACTGACCCCACAAATAAAAGTGCCTGGGTGTACCTGTACTGCATTCTCTCCTGAAGTAACTTGGGGCTTACTCCACCATTGGGGCTCTCACCTTGAGTTTTGGAGTACTCTCTGAATGTTGGGTGGCTTCTGATAGCCACCCCCCCTCCCAACAGAGGGTCTTCATCTGGTTATCGCCAAAAATCATCTGGATATTCCCAAAAATCATCTAGGTACACCTGGGCACCACCAAAAATATCCTGGATCACACCAAAAATCATCTGGATACACCTGGGTACCCCTTGGACACCTGGATGGCCAAAAACCCCTGGGGCCCCCAAAACTGGTGTCCCACAAGTCATTATTGCTTTGACTGGGTAGATCTGGTGTCCAAAAATCTCTTTTGCCTTTAATGGCTAGACCTAACGTCTCTAAATTCCTATTGATTTCAATTGGCTCCTGTTTATCCTCATTTATCTCTCCTAATCCCTCCCAGTGGTCCCACTTTTGTCCCAGTACTTCCAGAAATCCCAGAAGCCCCTTTAGCCACATGCAGAGCCACCAGTTTAACCAGTAAACCTTCCCAACCAAATCCTATTAATGGATAGACCTGGTGTTCCTGAATCCCCATATAATTTCAGTAAAGTAGATTTGGTGTCCTTCAAGGCCTATTGATTTATAGGGGTAGACTTGATGTCCCAAAATTTTTGGTGTTAAAAATCCCATTATTTGGCTCGAAATTCCTAAATCTTGAGCTGAAAAAAGGTCCCCATTTACTTGACTGGGGTAGACCTGATGTCTGTAAATCCCTATTGATTTTTAATGACATAGATGTGCTGTTCCCATATCCCATGATTTCCAAAAGAACCTGTGTCCAAAAAATCCCTTTTA
>JAREIS010001384.1:0-18973 GCA_030060385.1 Muscicapa striata striata
TATGTCAGGGATGAGGGTTTTGACCCCCAATAAAAGGAGCCCAGAAATAAACTGTCACTTTTGCACACAAGGTGAGCAGTGGTTCCCGTCTGTCTGCACCTGGGCCCCCACGGGCTGCCAGTCAAGAGTTACAAGTGGGACCCCCCCCCAATGCAATTTGGGGGGCCCAGTACCCTTTTTTTCCCCCCCCTCTTCCACCCTTCCCCATTGCCCCAACCACCACCCCTGTCCCACTTTTTTTTGGGGTTCCAGGCATTTTCCCTAATTCAGGCACCACCTGGAAGCTTTTTTGGGAAGAACTCCTGATTTCTGGGGTTTTTTGGGGGGGGGGACAGCCTGTCTGCCCCCTCCCTTTGGTTTCCCACACCCTGGGGTGCTGGGTTTCCCCCGGGAAAGGACCCCTTCCCCCCGGACCCCCTTTTCCGGGGTGGGGTTTTCCCGGGCAGGGGTCTGAGGGAGCTGCCCCAGAACCTCCGCCAGGTCTCCCAGGAAAACCGGGGCGCCGGCCTGGGGTCCCCCCGGCCCCCGAAACCCCGGCCTCCCAGAAAAACTCCCCCAAAACCCGACCCCCCAGCCCCTGTTCCTCCCATGGCACCAGCCGGGCCATGTTCCAGTCATCCCTTCCCCCCTTCCCCACCCTGTAACAGTTCAATGTTTTATTTTTACCCCTTTTTTGGATGTTTTAAAGGGGTGAAGAGAAACAAAAGCAAATCAAGGCCAAAAGAAAAGATTTCTGTTTAAGCTGAGGATCCCCTGCTTGGGGGGAAAAATTTTGGGGGGTTTCCATCTCACTGGGTTTCCAAAAACTTGGGCTTTGCCCCGTCCATCAGCACTTCTTTGGGAAAACCCCTTTGGGGAAAAAATCAAAATCCAGGGAAATCTATTTGGATGTACTGGTTTTGGTTATTAATTTTAACTTTTTTTTGAAGAAGATTAGGGGAAGGAAAAAAATTTCCTTTTAAATGGTATAAAGAAAATTTTTTTATAGAAACTATAAGAAAAAAACCCAGAATAAAAATTTTTTTTTTTAAATAAAAATGTACAAAAAAAAACCCAATTTACCTTTTAAAAAAATTTAAGAAATATATTGAAAAAAGGGGTTTTTTTAATGTATAAAGATTTCTTAAAAGAAAGTTTTGTTTTTTTTATTACAGATTGGCCAATTGGAGAATGAATTTGATTTGCATCTGAAACTTTTTCAAACTCAACAGTTTTTTTAATAACTTTACTAAGGACTGTATTACTCCTTGACGCAAATCACATTATACTGATTACAAAATCATTTTTTTTGAGAACATGTTATTTTCTTTTTCTCTTTTGGGGGTCAGCCATGATTTTATTTTTAAATTTAGGGATTACAGCAATTTTAACATTTTCTACTTTAATATTAATGCTTTTGTTTATACTTATATAGAATCATGGTTCTATAATATTTTGTGTCAGGAAATAAGAGATTTTTCCCCATAGTTAAAAAAAAAAAAAGAGAAATTTAAGTAATGCTTTCTTTCTTTCTTTATATAGTATTTGACTTCTCTTTTTGTTTGATTTCTGTGTTTTTATATTGCTTCTGTGTGTATTATAATTTTAGTTTTTCAGTTTGGCTGCTTGGTGGGTTTTTTTTGCCTTTTTGTTTTGGTTTTTTTTTTTTTGTGTTTTTTTTTTTTTTTTTTTGCAGAGAGAACAAGAGTCTGTAAAAAGCACTTGCTGAAGGAGTTAACACTTTGGTTCCAGTAGCAGAGGATTTTCTGTGATTTTTCCAGTAGTTGTTATTATTACATAAAGAGTCTTTCCAGGTTAATGCCATGGATGGGTGGAGGACTGCAGGCTTCAGAGAAGCGCTGATGAGTTTCCTGGTTTCATGGCTGTTCTCCGCCGCCCGCGCTTTACCCCAGCCGCCCGGGCGGGGTTCTTCCTCACCTGCCCAGCAGAAAGGCTGTGGCCTGCCGAAGGGCTCAGTTTTTCCCAGGCCCGTGGGCAGCGGGCGGCCCCGCCGGGGCTTTTCCGGCGGGGGAGGGGCAGGGTTCTTTCCGGGCGCCGGCCGGCAGATGAGCAACCCGGCTTTCTTCCGGATTGGGTCCGGCTAAACGGCGCAGCTTCTTGTTTGAGTCAGAGCCCGCCTGCCCCTGCCAAAATGGGGGAGCAGGGCTGATGTTACTGGGGGGCTAAGGGAAAGAGAATTTTCCCACGGCTTTTGTTTTTAGGTGTTGTTGAGATAAAGTTTCTTATTGCTGAAAAAAAGTGTTTAATATTAAAAATCCGAAAAACTGATTGTTTTTTACGAAAATGAGACTGCCCAGGTCTCCGGAGGAAAAATTTCAGAAATTTACAACCAATGGGAAACAATTTTCCCAAAACTATCGATTCTGATGCCACCAAAGAGAATTGAACAGGGAAAAATTTTTGAAACAACAATCCATCATCCAAGGAATTCCAATGTCGTTTGTTTTTGGAATTACTGCCCTCCTCATCTAGGTGCCTCAGGCAGGGGATGATGAGCCCCACAGCCAGACGTCTTCCAACACGGACTCACCACTAACGGGGTCACTGGGGATCATCCAACACCGATCCTCCTGGTTAGATGTGGATGGAGCAGAGCACAAGCCTTCACACTCTGTGGGCACCAGGCTCTCCTTAGTCATGTGGCAGGTCAACATGAGTGTTTCAGAGAAGCTCCTTCCCACACCAGAGACTTAGCCTCCCAGTGTGGATGCCTGTCTGGTGGTCAGAGTTTAGCTTGAATCCCTTCCCGCAGTTGGGGCAGCGGAAGAGCCTCTCCTCTGTGTGAATCCGCCATGTAGGAGGAGATCGGAGCTGGTCTTAAAGCTCTTCCCACACTTGGGACACCTGTAGGGCCTCTCCCCAGTGTGGATGCAGGATTTCAGCTGGGAGACAGCCCAAAGCTCTTCCCACATTCCAAGCAGGTGTAGGGCTTTTCACCAGTGTGGATCACCTGGTGGTGCATAAAGTGGAGCTGTGACTGAAGCTCTTCCCACATTTCCACACTCATAGGGCCTCCCAGTGCGGATAACATAGTGCCGATCAGATCACACCTCCGGCGGAAACCCTTCCACATTCCTCACACTCAGGGCATCTCCCAGATCCTCCGTGATAGATCAGGCTGGAGCAGTGAAACTCTTCCCACATTCTGCACACACATATGGCTTCTCCCCAGTGTGGATCCTCTCCAGGCACGATCAGGTCAGAGCTGTCTCTGAATCTCTTCCCACATTTCCACACTCATAGGGCTTCTACCAGTGTGGATCCTCTGGTGTTTGATCAGGTTGGAGCTGGACTCGAAACCTTCCCACATTCCAAGCACTTGTGGCTTCTCCCTCCATGAGGCTTCTCCACCAGCTCTGAGCTCTGCCTGCATCTCCGGCCGCCTTCCGCTCTGGGAGGGTCTTTCCTCCTCGCAGCTCCCTGGGCTGGGTTTGCAGCCCCTCCTCCTGAGGGATCTCTGAACTTTTGTCCTTCTCCATCTGCCCACGCCTTGGGAATGAAAAAAAATCCTGGTTTGGAAGAAAAAAGAAAACATCTCTATGGCTGGGAGTTCCTTCTGCCCATTTCATCTCAGGAAGTCATTGGGCATCTTGTGTCTGTGGTAAGAACCTCCAAACACCAGATTCAGCCCAAAACTTGGAACATCAAGATTCAGCCAAAACCCTTTCCAAAAACATAAAGATTCAGCCTCTAAAAAAACTAAGCATCAACATTTAGTCGAAAAATACCAGAAATCCCACGATTCACCCCTGTGAAAATCGGGATCCTTCTCCACTGCCATCTGCCGCACTTTTGGCAAATAACGCTCGGGGCTGGGGGAGAGACTGCAGATACACAGAGGAGTGGAACCTTGTGGAGCTTCCTGTTTCTACTCTTCCTCCACATCCAGTGTGCCTGCTCTTCCTGCACTCCTATTCCTCCAACTATTCTCCTTCTCTTACAACACGTAGAATGTTTGACCATGCTGTTCTCCAGCTCCTGCTTCTCCCTCCCTTCTCCCCTGCTGCCCCCAGGCCCAGCACTCCCCTGCCGGCTCTCTTCCCCCAAACCCACAGCATCCCAGCGCAGGGCAGGATGAGCTGGGGCAGTCTGGCCAGCTTGGCTCTCGGCCGCTCCCCGCCCGCACTCGGTCCCCACTGCAGCCGCCCGCCACGGCAGCTGGGGGCCCGGCCTCTGGCAACTGCACAGACCCCATGGCAATGGCCCATGGCCTCTGCCCCTTCTTTCTGTGAATGAAATTACTTTCACAGACTCTGTCTTCTCTGTGCACAGAATCCTGGGGATGTGAAGTTTTCCACACACCTTGGGGCTCTGGCCGACCTCCTTCTCCGGGCGGGGGCAGCGAGTGGAGCTGAAGGTGCCTCACCCAGTTTGGGTGATCGGCTCTTTGGGGAAGGCGCACGGGCATGGATTAGGACCGAGAGTGACCAGGAGATGACGAGGGACATCAGTGGGGCTGGGAAGAGTCGGCAGCCAGAGAGCTCTGAAAATCTCATCAGTGAGTGCAGTGGGATCTTTCGGGGACTAAACATGGCAGGGCACCCATGGAGGGGGGAGAAAGGGAGCCAGGAAGGCTCCCAGCAAAAGGGATGATGATCCCAAAATATCTCTGAAGGGTCCCTTGGGAGCATGTTGAGGAGTTTGCACATTCTCCCAGAGGTAATCAAGGACATGGACACCCAGGGGCAATAAGGGAAATCCAGAAGGGATTTAGACAGCAGTATTCAGGGATAAGTGGGAAAGATGAGCTGGTGTGTTTTATTCACTCAGTGTTAGAAGATGTGGGGATGGGTTTGAAATGGATGACTTTTATATCTTCCTAATTCTTAATGTAATTTACTGAGAAGGGATTTGATGACTAATTAGGGAATACAAATTAATACTGTAAAGGTTGTACAGAGTTGTGCTTTGTCTGGCAGATGTCTGCAAGGCCTATGCTGAAGTGAACCCAGAAGTTTTGGCAGCTCCAGGAAAATAGGAAAATTGGAAAATGGAGCCTCCAAAGTACATTGAAGCAACCAGGACAAGTGGTGTCTAAAAGCAATACCCTATTCCAAGGAGGAAGGAAGGGCTCACAGCCTGTTATTGAGTCCTACAAAGGCAGGGCTTTTGGAGCCAGGGATCTCTCTCCCTATTCCTATCCTGCCAGTCAAGAAATCAGATGGAATCCATAGAATGGTGCAGGACCTAAGAACAATAAATGAGATTATTAAACCCAGGCACCCCACAGTCTCAGATCCTTACACCATCTTGAACCAGGTTCCCTTCTCACACTGACACCATTCAGTACTTGATGGCAAAGATGCTTTCTGGGGATGCCCACTCACACAGGATGCTAAACTGTATTTTGCCTTTGAGTGGGAACAAGAGGTAGAAAGGAAAATGGCAAAGACATGGATGGTCCTTCTGCAGGGATGCACGGAAGCACCAGCCTTATTGGGGCAAGCCTTGCAGAAAATATCACAAGAATTTACCCCACCCCAGGGATTGGGTTAATGCAGGATGTGGGTGACTTGCTCCAATGAGAGGACAAGAAGTGGTAGAAGAAGCCTCTGTGAAATGGCTGAAGATTCAGGCTAAAAGCAGCTTTTGCCTATTTGGAACAAAAGCACAAATGCTGGAGAAAGAGGTTAAATATTTGAGACATATTTTGCCTCAAGGTTTGTGGTGCATTGACCCAGAGAAGGACCACGGAATCTCAAGTAACATTACCCAGCACTAAACTGAGCTGGGACAATTCTGAGGATTAACAGGAATTACAGGACTTGGACTGAGGATTCCTGTTCTAGCCCTAATACTGTATGACTTTTTAAACTCAGACAGCCTCAATATTGAGGTACAGAGACGAGAAACAGCAAAACTTCAGAAAATTAAATAAAACCAAAATAATTGGTGTCCTAGCTATGACTCAGAAAAGAAATTTGAATTGTATGTGTGTTATACTACATTCTATATTATTTGTTTTGGTAAATACTAAAATGAATGCTATATGTATAATGTTGGAAAACCTTGCTATATTAATATAGTTTCTTTTAGCTTTGCTATTAACAAAACTTAAAATAGTGGGGTGATAAATATATTTTTCTTGACTATACACGGTGATGTAAAGCTTTTTGCTCATGTAACTAACTCAGAGAATGGTAGAAAAGATAAAAAGGAAATACTTCACATTCTTGGATTATGGGACACCAGACCCCAGAGAAAGAAAAAAAGCTGATTTACAGGTTGGGTGGGAAGGTTTTGAATAATGCATGAAGACTTAAGAATATGCAACAGGTTGATGCATTTAAAGAGTTGTTTTCTGAGTTAGGGTGTGCTCTTGGCTGGAGAACAAGCACCCTGCTGTTACAAACTTTTTGCTTTACTGTTTGCCTCACTGTCTTTTATTAAACCTTTAAATATTTACCAGGAAAGTGAACCTTGTTTTTAAAGATGTGGATGCTACAGGCTGATGCCAAAGGAATTCTTCTGCTAAAACGTTTAACCCAGGGGCCAGAGTGGCCTCACTCTCTGCAGAATTGTGCAGCCACAGCTTTAATTGGACCTGAGGCCCAAAACTGAAGGCAGGAGGATCTCCTGTTGTTCAAGTCTGCCACCAAGTTAAAGCTTTGATAACCAAAAGAGCCTCTGCATGGATGAGCAGTGCTCAGTGATTACAGAATGAAACTTGTTCAGTGGCACAGGAGGATTTAGAATTGAGGACAGGGAAGGGTTTTGTAGCCTCCTGTTTGAACAGCCTGCACAGGGGCTGGCAACAAACCCATGGCTGCATTCAAGGGACAGAGCTCCAGAGCCTGCACAGCAGAGAGTGAGAGACATTCTCTGGCCTGAGGGACAAAATGTGTTCATGGATGGGTCTGCAAGGGCAGGAGGAGGGAAAAGAGTTCCAAGACATGTTCTGATTAAGGCAAGGCAATTAGAGCAAGACTTACACTTTGCCTGAGGAGTGCACAGTTCCCACTGGTGGCCAAGTGCCGTGGCCCATGCCAAGTGTCCTGAGCACAGAAACAGCCCAGCACAGCTCAGCACGGGGACCCCTCACCCTGGGCTCAGGGCTCTCCAGCCCCGGTCTGGAAAGGCTGAAGAAGTCCAGGAGTTCGACCTACCCACATGGTTAGCCAAATCCTAAGGAAAGATCTTTATTCTAATTCCTCCTGCTTCCCAGGCTTAACTTTATCCCATATTCCTCCCCCTCCCCACCCAGAGGCACAGGGGATGGGTGTCACACTCAGGTCATGTCAGCACACCCTCAGGACAGGAATCCTTGTCCTGATCCAGTCCGGGTCCCTCCACGGGACACAGCCCCTCAGGAACAGGCTGCTCCATGGGATCCCCACGGCCTCACAAGTCCCGCCAGAGCCACTTCCCCATGGCCCTGCAGGGGCTTCCACGGGGCTGGGGGCCTCTCTCAGGCCGCCCTGCTCCAGCCCAGACACCTGAGAGGACTGCAGGTGGGTCCCGGCTCCATCCCGGCCTCAGCCCCAGCTCCCAGCGCCCTCAGCTCCCGCTCACCCTGAGCTCCTGGCGGTTCAGGGCAACTGCAGCCCACAGCCTCAGCCCGGGCCGGAGCCTACGCTGGCGCTCCTCAGGCGAAGTTTCCAAATAATGGACAGGGAGGGGTCATGTGCTGGCCACAGCCCGCCCGCTGCGATTGGCTGATTCTGCCGCCAGTCCCCGTTCGCTCGCTGATTGGGCAAAACAGGAACAAGCCCGGCCCCGGGGGCAAAGGCGCCATTTCGCCTGGAACGGACTCCTCCCTTTCCCCTCGCTCCGCCATTTTCGCAAACCCGCCTGAGGAGCGGCTCCGGCGCTGGGCCCGGCCGGGCATCGGGCCAAGGAGCCGCTGCTGCCCTGAACCGGCGGGAGCCTGGGGTGAGCGGGAGCTGAGGGCGGTGTGGAGCTGGGGGTAATGAGCCCGGGCCGGGCAAGGGATGTTTGAGAGAGGCCCCGGCTGTGCGGGAAAATTCGCGTGGCCGGAGTTTTGTGTGCCCAAAGGAGACAGAGGAGTCCTGTAAAAGTGACTTTATTGATGAACAATGGGAGAGGCTGCGGGCATTTTCCATGTCTCTAAACGCAGCCTCTTTTTTTTTTATCCTCATTTTCCCGGCTTCATCTCCCTCTCCCTTTGCCCACGGCTGAGGTATTTGGAAGGTTCAGACTCTGGGATGCGTCTGCCGCATTTCCTCCTTAATATGCACCCTCCTTTATTATAACATCCGATATTCCCAAGCTGCGTTCAGTGTTTCTCCTTCTCGAACATCAGGAATTGAGCAGGATCTTGGCTGTGCAGCAGTCCGTGTTCAATTAAGTAACATTTTCTGAAACTAAAGAGTTTTGCTATTGCTTTCTCGTGTTCCTGGCCGTATCTCCAAGCAGATTCACTCGTTGACTCTGTTTTTCTTCCTGGTTCCTCTTTTGGTTTTGGGATTATTCTCAGTGCCCTCACCCCTGTCCTTTTGTAGCCGCTTTCTGGATCAGGCCTGGCTGCCACCTGCATCCCCTTGCTCACCTGCTGAATGAGCTGCACTCAGCAAGGTGTTGTGCATGGGAAAAGATGAGAGTTGCTGCAGAACATCAGAGGAGGAACAGCATTCGTTTAACCCATGGTCTGCCAAGGATCCACGAAAAGGTGTCCCATTCCCATCCTTTCTACATTTGGACTGGTACATGATCTACTTTCTTGTTTCCTGTATCACCTGTTTCACCACTTTTCAGTTATCATCTCTTTGGAAACAGCAGTTTCAGTCATTTAATTTTCCACACACCCTCCTACTGTTGATAGGTAACTGATCCCATCCCATCCCATGGTGAAATGTCTTGTTCTTCATTTCCCTGGGTTGGTCAGCAGGAAGGTCAGGAGCTGGAGGTGGTCAATTGCTATTTCTCGGACTGATAATATATTCTTTTACTACATAATAATAATAGCAGTAATAATAATAACAATAACAACAACTACAAACAACAATAATAATAGTCTGAGTAATAATAATAGTAATAATGATAATAATATTTAGTTTTTAATCTAAAAATGGTACTCAAAGTATTCGTGAATTTTCTCTTCATATGAATTTCTTTAGGTTCCCAGGGCTTGGTCCGTGGATTTGGATTTGTTCTGGTGTCTGTTCATCTTTTCCCATTTTGAGCACTCCCTCCAGCCAGGCTGCATCAATTGACCACTTTTCTCTAATTAAATCATCAGGTACTTGATTCCCCAACTGATTTCTCTGGACTAGCAATAACACCCCAGTGCTCTAATACACCTCTGTAACCCAGACAGTGACAGTACATGTTGGAGTGGGGGAGAGGGATGATTCCCACTACTTTTAGTAAAGTTTTCACAACATTCTCCATTTGCTGTTTCCCTTTGCAGCTTAACCAATTTCTGTTGCAGTCAGATATCTCACTATGGGCTCCTGCCTTAGCTGTGCAAATTCCATCTGTGCAAGCAGGCAGAGCTTGGGTGAGGGGCCAGAGGAATCAGCCCAATTCCTCCCCAGGCAAGGAGACCTGGTACATTGTTCACACTTCGCCCCAGCAGTGTGTTAATTTGCATTTCTGAAGCTCCTCTCCTGCTTCTCTTCCAGGGCAGCCATTGATGACTCATATGTCCCTCCACAATCTGCTTTTTTTTTTTTTCTTAATAACAATATTCTATTAACTTTTTATCTGTTAAAGTGTTGTCTTTTAAAGCTCTTTCTGGTTTGCAAAATCCATCCTAAAGGTCAACATAAAAACCCATACCAAAATTTTGCCATCAATAAGAGTCACCCATGTATATACACAAAATTTGCATTGGAAGTGGTCAAACGCTGCATGGGAGAAAAAAGGTGGGATTGTGCGTGAGAGGGAGGAATAGTAGGAGGAAAAGGAATGTGAGGAGGAGTAGGGACACAGGAGGAGGAGGAGGAGCAGAAACAGGAAGGAGCACAAGGTTCCAGCCTCCCTGTATCTGCAGCCTCCCCAGCCCCAGGAGCATTGTCCCCATCACATGTGGCAGGTGATGGGAGAGAGGGATCTGTGATTTTCACAGGAGTGAATCTTGGTGTTTCTGAGCTTTATTGGGCTAAATTTGGGTGGGTTTTTGTTTTGCAGGGGCTGAATCTTTATATTTTTGAGGGGGTTTTGGCCAAATCTTGCTGTTTGGTGTGCTTTCCATCTGTGTTATGATGTTTGGAGCATTTTTCGGCTTAATCGTGGTGTTTTGGAGGTTCTTACAAACACAGGATTTCCAATGTGTTCTGAGTTGCACTTGGGCAAGGAGGAACTCCCAGCCCAAGGCTCTCTCTCTTCTTTCCCCCAAACCAGGATTTTTCATTCCCAAGGCGTTGGCAGATGGCAGAGGAGGAAAAGCCGCGGAGATCCTCAGGAGGAGGGGGCTGCAAACCCAGCCCAGGGAGCTGCAAGGAGGAAAGACCCTCCCTGAGCCGGGAAGGCGGCCGGAGATACAGGCAGAGCTCAGAGCTGGTGGAGAAGCCTCATGGAGGGGAGAAGCCCCACAAGTGCTTGGAATGTGGGAAGGGTTTCAGCTACAGCTACAGCCTGATCCGGCACCAGAGGATCCACGCTGGGGAACAGCCCTATGAGTGTGAGGAATGTGGGAAGAGCTTCAGGAACATCTCCCACCTCATGCGGCACCAGGTGATCCACACAGGGGAACGACCCTACACCTGCTTGGAATGTGGGAAGAGGTTTGGGCAGAGCTCCAACCTGAGAGGGCACCAGCTCATCCACACTGGGGAGAGGCCCTACAAGTGTCCTGTGTGTGGGAAGAGGTTTCAGACCACCTCCAATCTCCTCCTACATGAGCGGATTCACACAGAGGAGAGGCCCTTCCGCTGCCCCGACTGCAGGAAGGGATTCAAGCAAAATGCACACCTCACCAGACACCAGCGCATCCACACTGGGGAGAGGCCCTACGAGTGTCCTGAGTGTGGGAAGAGCTTCTCACAGAGCTCTAACTTGACCTGACACCAACGGAGGCTCCACTAAGGGAAGCCCTGTGCGTGCCCCGAGTGTGGGAAGAGCTTCGTGCTCTGCTCCAGCTCCATCCCCCATGGGAGGATCGGTTTGGATGATCCCCAGTGACCCCCATTGGGCAGAGCCCTGGTGATCCGTGTTGGGAAGACACCTGGCTGAGGCGGCTCTGCATCATCCTGTCTCCGTGTGGGCACCTGGATGAACGCAGGGTCAGAACGTCCTTTGGGACACAAACTGACATTGGGAATTCCTTGGGGTGAGTGGATTTGTTGACTTTTAACTCCAGAAAATTTTCTGTGTTCAATCCTAACTTCTCGTGGCATTCAGGAATACTGAATGGTCTTGGAGGTCTTTTCCCATGTATGTGGTGGTTTGTAAAGATTTCCTGAAATTTTTTGCCTGCCGTGACCTGGGCACTCTCCCTTGTATCTGACAAGAACCAATCAGTGTCGTAGTTTAATACTGGCACATTGTTTCAGCAATAAGCAAGTTTTTGCCTCCTTGTGAAACACACATGTAAAGACAAAAAGCCTCGGGACAGTTCTCTTTCCCTTCCGGCCTCTCACACAGTAACACCAGCCCAGGCCCCTCCACTTTGCCCGGGCCGGGCAGGGGCAGGCGGGCTCTGACTCAGAGCTCAGGAAGCTGCCGGGCCCCGTTTCCAGCCAGGGACCCCGATATCCAGGGAAAGGAAAGGCAAGGCCCGTTGCTCACATCCCTGCCCCCGGCACGGCCGCGGTCTCGGGCAGAACCCTGCCCTGCCCGCCCGAGCGGCCCGAACGGCCGGGCCCGCCCGCTGCCCACGGGCCTGGGGGAAAAACAGCTGAGCCCCGTTCTGGCAAGGCCCCACAGCCTTGTCTGCTGGGCAGGGTGGAGGAAGAACCCCCGGCCCGCGGCTGGAATTGAGCGCAGCGGGCGCCGGAGAACAGCCATGAAACCAGAAACTCATCAGCGCTTCTCTGACTAAACCCTGCAGTCCTCACCCAGCCCCCCAGCGGCCTGGAAAGACTCTTTATTGTAAATAACTCAACAGCCCCACCTGGAAAAAAATCACAAAACCTCTGCTGCCTGGGTAAGGTATTAACTCTTTGAATGTCCAGAATAAAACTTTACAGATACTTTATTCTCTTTCCTAAATAAGAAAAAAAAAAAACCAAACAAAACCAAAATAGTAATACACACAGAGACAATATAAAAACACTGAAATCAAACAAAAAGAGATGTCAAATCCTAAATAAAGAAAGAAGCAAAGTTGTGAACTAAAATTTCTCTTTTTTTTTAAACTATGGGGAAAAATCTCTTATTTCCCTATGACACATAAAAATATTATGAAGTGAATATGATTGTTCTAACTGTAAATATAAACAAAAGCATTAATATTAAAGTAAGAAAATGTTAAAATGGCTGTAATTCCCTAAATTTAAAAAAACAAAAAAGCCATGGCTGTTCCCCCCCCCAAAAAAAGAAAAAGAAAGTAACCTCTATTCTCAAAAATAAAGTAAGTTTTTGCTTAATCTGATATAATCCTTGAAGTTTGCCTCATAACTTAATATAGTCCTCAGTAAAAGTTATGAGGAAAACTGTTAGTTTCAAAAAAAGATTTTTAGATAGCAATCAGATTTCTATTCTCCCAGGTGACTAATCCCTCTAATATGAAAACCAAACAAAAACTTTCTTGTGAAGAAATCTTCATAGATTAAGAAAAGTCTCCTCTTTCAAGTAAATTTGTAAAAGTTATTTTAAAGGTGGTAAATTGGCTCTTTTTATGTACATTTTTAGTATGAAAAAATAATGTAAAGTTTTATTCTAGGTTTTTTTTTCTTATAGTTTTTAGTAATAAAATTTCTCTATATACCATTTAAAGTTAAACCTGTGTTTTGCCTTCCTCCTAATCCTATCTTGCAACAAAAAAAGTTCAAATTAATAAACCAGAACCAGTGCATCCAACCTCAGATATTCCTGGATTTTGATTTCCTGTTGCCCAAGGGTGTCTTCTGCAGTGAAGTGCTGATGGACTGGGGCAAAGACCAAGATTTTGGAGACAGTGAGATGGAAACCGCTCCAAAAAGGTTCTTCCACCCGAGCACGTGGATCCTCAGCTTGCATAAACACGGAAATGTGCTTTTCTTTTGGCCTTGATTTGCTTTCGATTTCTCTTCAGCCCTTTAAAACATCCAACACTAAAAATAAAGACACTGAACTGAGACAGGGGTGGGGACATGTGTGGACATGGCCAGTGACACGTGGGGACATGGCCACAGCCGGTGCCATGGGGGGAACTTGCAGGGGCTGTGGGGGATGCTGGGTTTGAGGGAGTTGAGGGTTCCTGGGAGGCACTTGGGGCTTGCTGAGGGCTTTGGGGACCCCAGGCCGAGCGGGTCCGGGGCTGCGCTTGGAGACCCTGGCGGAGGTTCTGGGGCAGCTGCTCAAGGAGCCCCTGCCCTGGAGCCCCAGCCGGGCATTGGGCTCCTGGAAGGGAATGAACGTCCTTGTCCCCAGGAGGGAAATCCCAGCACCCCCAGGGTGTCAGGGGCAGCTGAGAGGCCCCAACAGGAAGGGGAAAGCCAGACAGAACTGTCCCCCTCCAAAACCCCCAGAAATCAAGGATTCCTGCCAGGAAAAAGCTTCCAGGTGGTGCTTTTAGGGAAAAGGAGCCTGGAACCCCCAAAACCAGTCAAGTGGGACAGGGATGGTGGACTGGGGGAAATGGGGAAGGGGTGGAAGAGTGGGGGGAACAAAGGGGACTGGGACCCCAAATTGCATTGGGAGGGGTCCCGCTCTGTAACTGCTTGACTGGCAGCCTCGTGGTGGAGGCAGAGCTGCAGACAGACAGGACACACTGCTCACCTTGTGTGCACAACAGTGACAGTTTATTTCTGGAGGCTCCCTTTCATTGGGGGTCCAGAATCCTCATGCCTGAGCATATCATGGCTTGAGGCTTTGCCCAGCTCCTTTGACCAATCCCATGCCTGCAGCCCAGGTGGAATCCGATCACCTATCTTATATTGAGGTGAGCAAGTTTGGGGTAATCTAGGAGCATGGGAAATATTATGCCAAAAGAGCAGAAATGAGAAAAAATACAAAGCTTATGATGATATATATAAGAAAAGATGAGTGCTGAGGTATATTCATAGAGAAGGGGGAAAATATATTTAAAGAACAGCAATAAGAGTATGGGAAAGGATGCGGAATTTATAATGATGTATTTAAAGTAAGCTAAGTGTTGTGGTGAGTCCATAGAGATGGGGAAAGTGTATTTGAGGAACAGGAATATATGTATGATTATTTAGAATCTTTATTAACGAGAAATGGTTTTAATGTTCCAGATAAAAGTTAAGAGAACTGTTAATATATGTTAGATTTTTTCAAATGTAGATCCCAATTCTGTTTTAAGTGAAACTTTCTGGGATCGGGTTGGTCTGAAACTTTTTGATGATGTTTGTTTAGGAGACAGAAAAGCTCCTTTGTTATTACCGCCTCAGGAATTCATCAGAGAATCTTTTATGAGCCACTTATTAATTCTGAAAAGACAGAGACTTCTTTGCTGACTTCTCGGGATCACGACCCAGGCCCAGAATACGGGACAGGGATGAGGAGGAACTGGAATGGGGACCGACCGGGAATGGGACCGCTGCCGGGATTGGTAATGGCTTTAGATCTCAGCAGCAGAGCATTACTGGCTGCTGTAAAGTTGTTTCTTGTAAAGGCACGTCAGGCTCCAAAGGCAAAGAGCCCGAGGCTCTCAAGTCCCTGTTCAGTCTCTCTGCCATAAAGTCCCGATGGAAGCAGGAGCAGCTCTCTGGTGCAAGAGTTTAAAGTTGGTGCAGAGTCTCAAGAGGCAGATGCTCCTATCTTCTTCTGTTCTTTTCTTCTTTCATCTTCCTCCTTACTCTCTCACATGCTGGTAGTGGTGATGATGATGGTAGGGGGAAAGAAGAGAGAGCGACGAGAGAGGAGAGAACTGTGAAAGATGCATTGTGGCAAGACCAGATGGGGTAAAATAACAGGTGATTGCTGTTAGAAGTATTAACAACACTGTGTGGCAAAAGGTAATAGGCTGAAAAACATTTATAAGGTTTTGTAACCAGGAAAGAACTTGGCTTCTGATAGAATGGCATTGAGTTTTACATTTCTTATATTTCACCCTTCAAGGAGACTGATAATGGAATAAAATCTTTTTTAAAAATGCCTCTCAGTAGCCCTATCTCTGTAGAGCTTGGATTTTCCAACAGTGCTGAGTCCCTGGGCGTCAGTCCCTGAGAGGGAGCTGAAGGAAATCTTCTCAAAACTCAAAGTCATATTCAAACTCTAAAGTTTCTTCAAGTTATAATGGGTCCCACTGAGGGATATGACTCAAAGTGTTCCCAGGACCCAGTTAGAGTAGAACACTGGAGGCAGTGATGACAGGTGGGGACAAACAAGGGAAAGGTGTCTCTGATGCTGAGAAAACCTAGATGGGTTTCAAAGGGCCATGGCCTGAGCCCCAGCCCCAGGGCAGATCCCAGGCAGATCCTGTCCCTCCCTCATTGCTCAGGGCTCTTCCCGGGGCACTGGGCTCTGGGGATGTGCAATGCCCAGGGCAGGACCATGGGGCGGCCCCTGCCAGGCTGCAGAGCAGGGACAAGGAGGCACTGAGGCCCCAGCACAGCAAGGCTCACTTGTCCCCTGCTGGCCAAGGGCCCAGGGCCAGCAGCCATGGCCCAAGTGCTTTCCCAGAGATGGTTGGAAGAGAAGAAGACAGATGGCTCAAGGGTGCAGTGATAGAAAAAGCAAGGACTGAAACTGGGAACTTGGGTCGATTTTATCGAAATGGGTACATTGTAATATGCATGCAGCAACTGCAGATAAGCAACACGCTTTTAGAATCACGTGTCTGTAGAAGGTTAGGTGTTACACCCTGCTGGACCTCAGGCCTGAATGATGCCCTCTTCAACACCAAATTAGTGTTATGAAGTCTTTTTCTGATATTTTTGAGATTTGGCAACAGCGCAACCTCAGGTACCCAAGGAGTCAGCTGTGACACTGGATCCTCATGGAATAAAGGGTCCATTGTGGCATAGCAGAATTCCATGGAGCCAAGGTGTGGCACTGTGTGGCATTGTTACGAGTAGATGTAGGGGTTTAGATAAGTCCCTGCCCTTTGTCCAGGCCTCTGGCTGCAGGCAGTAGCTTTATTGAGGTGGCCAGCACCCCAAAAGACACCCTTCTTTGCAAGTTATTTAATAATGGCTGATTCAGCCTATTATAGAATGAATTATTTAATAGACAGAAAACAAACAGAAATAAACTAATACTACACAAGCAGTATTAATACTACTGCATTAATACTACACAAGGTTGAAAAAAATTACTTGCAGGTATGTCCAGCACGAGGCTAAAGGTATCTCTTAATGTTACAGCTAATGAAGAAATAATACAACTTAGGATTCAATGTATCTTACCATCCAATTGTTGGTGGAGTCTCACACTGAGATCCTTTCCCTCAATCCCCAGGGAAGTAACTGTGGAATTTGTGTCCAAACTACAAGGAGAAGTCCTTTACACCTTCAGGGTGTGCGTGCAGTGGCTTCTGCCTCTGTGATAACTCTTATGTCTTTTATAGTTTGTAGAACAGTGTCTCTCAGTCAAGAATATTTCTTTTATCTCTTCCCACATCTGCTCTCCAGACAAAGATGTTGATTCTTAGCTGAGGCCTGAGCCCTTTTGGTGCCAGAGATGACCCCTAGCTGGGCCTCTCAGCCCAGGTTATCTCTTTATGACCCGACTGTCTGTGGTAGGGGTGGGTAGATGTCCTGCCACAGGCACCACTGAACCAAGGAGACCATTGTGACACTGCAGCCCCCATGAACTAAGGGTTCATGTGACAGTGTGGGACCCCATGGAACCAAAGGCTGAATGTGACATGGGGCTTCATGGAATACTGGAGACCACTGTGATGCTTTAAGGCCTCGTTGAATTAAGGGGCTCTGCAGGACTTTGTGGAAGCAAAGGAGACCATTGTAACACTGCAAGGCCTCATGGAAGCAAGGGACAGTTGTTACACCATCTCTGCTGCCTCCCTGCCAGGGATGTTGCACAGGGCCTGCAAACAGTGTGCAGAGTGTCCAGGGCCAGCCCAGAGCTCCCCAGGCCCCTTTACAGCTTTGGTCATGTCCCTTCACACCTGGTTCACACAGCCTTACCCGACTCATACTCATGGAGTGCAACTATTTTACTCTAAGGTCTTCCAACAGCCCAGAGACAAGACACAGGAGACAAGAAATCCATGGAGGCTGATAGACTTCTGGACCAGATGCTGAGTGATCTGGAGAGACGCCGTGGTGGGTGCATTTCCCTCCTTTGCAGTGCTCAGTTCTGTATGTCAGAAGAGGATCCCAGCACACCATGGAAATGCTTCTGATCTGTGCTCCCTTCTAGGCTGGGATCGTGACCTGGGTTATTCAGAAAAACTGGTGAATGGCCATTTGAAGACTCTAGGCCTTGGTGGAGGCAAGTTCTCTCTGTGCCTTTCCTGACAGAACAATCTGTATCACTGTGGAAAGGGCTCACTCCTGTGATATTTCCCTTTATATTATGTCAGGGTTGATGTTTTCTGGAAACCTTGTCCTGCTCCCTCCTGGAGCCCTGGGTGATCCCACAGGATGGCTCTCAGTGGGAGGAAGGAGCATTTAGCCGTCAGTGCTCTTCCCATGTGCAATGCCAGTGTCTCCTTCCATGTGCTCTGTGCAGCCACACAGAAGAGCAGAGATGGAAGGGAAGGGCCAGGGCTGTGCCTTGTGTGGCTCCTTTGCTGGCCCCAGGCAGCCTGAGGATCTCCTGCAATGCTGGGAGCTGTTCTGTCCTGCCTTTCTTTGCAGATAACCCTGCTGGGAAAGGTGATCTGGCTTCCCAACCCACATTCAGGATTGAGCCTCTGGGAGCTGCTGAGGGTAGGTCAAGGCCTTTGTCCCTGGGGGAGCTGCCAGCTCAGAGCCCAAAGCTCGGCCAGGGGGGCATCGCTGCAGGTGCCAGGACAGAGCCGTGCTCGTGTGTGCCCTCGCCCTGTGCAATCCCCTCACTGCTCCTGCAGCTCAGGCCTGGCAGCTGTTTGGGAGTGAGGGCCCTGGTTCTGCCGCAAATGCCCAGAGGTTTTTGAACATTATCCATGTGTTTGCCAAGCTCAGAATGCTGCAGATGCCTCCTCCCCAATGGGGAATGTTCCCATCTGATTCACCTGTCCCTTTTCCTTTCTCAAGTGATGGGACAAAAGTCTGTGCAGAAGGAGGCACTTCCTGGAGGAAGCAGTGGCTCAGTGCCAGCCTCTACGGCAGGAGGGACAGCGATGCCAGGCACAGGCACATGCACATGCACAGGAACAGGCACAGGAACAGGCACAGGAGGTAACTGCTGTGCCAGGCTCAGCCCTTACCCTTGCACAGCCCAGCAGCAGCCAAAGCTGGAGGTGCCTTGGCTTTGAGGCCTCTGGAGCTCGTTCCCAGCCCCTGGGAAAGGGGACCCGTGCACCAAGGTCCCTCCTGCTGCAGCTGCTCCCAGAGCTGCCCTGAGTGCCCAGAGGCCCAAGGCACAGGAGCAGCCCTGAGCCAGAGCCCTGCCATGAGCCCAGGGCCAGAGCCAGCCCTGGCTCCCGACCGGGCAGGGGCTGCCCTGGGTCCTGACAGGGCCTGACTGTGTCCCCTGGGGCTGGGGGAGCTGTCCCGGGGCAGGGAGGGTCGGGGCTGGCAGTGGCTGCTCAGGGATGGGCTGGGCCCGGGTCCCTGGAAGGAGCCACTGCCCAAGCAGCTGCGCTGCCCCCGGGCTCTCCTCCCGCCCTTCTGGGCTTTGTTGGGTGGCACAGCCTGTGCCAAGGGGGGCCAAGGTGCCCCAGGGCCCAGCTCTGGGGGAAACAGAGAACGTCCTGGCCGTATGCAGCGAGCTGCCAGCTCAGCAGTGGAGCACAGCACGGGCTCACACTTCCCATTGCTCCCACAGATGCAGCTGGCACCTCAACACATGTTCC